>SNQJ01S0031289.1:0-12744 GCA_010110895.2 Picea sitchensis | reverse complement strand
AGTGAATAAGGACCATCGGATTTGGAGGACATAACGAGGATCGTTGGATCAGGACTGTTGATCAACAGACCACGTCAGCAAGGATGTGTGGGAGATCCACATCAGCAAACCTTGTCAGCAAGGATGCGTGGAAGACCATGTCGAAAAAGACACATGGCATAATTAGATGATGATAACTGTCAAGAATTGACTCATGCCATGTCAACAAGTGACGTAAGGAAGTTACGTCACTCCAGGAGAATTGCTTCAGGAGTTTTGCCACGAACGAATGTCAAAAGTCCCAAAGGACGAAGGTCTGAAGTTGCTCTCAATCGTCGATCTGAGATGCCCTTCAGATATTATCCTGACCGTTAGATCAAGGAGATGAACATGTGTCACATCTGGAGATCTACGTCGACGTCAAAAAGAATCATTGACAGACCACGTCAGCAGTCTACGTCAGCAAGGACACGTGGCACAACTAGAGAATGACAAGTGTCAAGTTGAATCGACATTTCTGGTACATGAAAATCATGAAGCAGAGTGACATGTGGTAGCTACTCGGCTCGTGACACATCAGCAAGTGACATAAGAAACTTACGTCACTCTGGGATTTTTTCTTCAGGATATATACCACCATCACTTGCCCAAAGTCCTGAAGTCTCGAAGTGGACACAAGACGTCTACTCTGAAATATCACTTCGAGAGCATTCCCGATCGTTGATCTAATACAGTGGAAGGATAGTGTAAGTGGAAACATTAACCGACAGCAAGCGGTCTGCACCGTTGATGACTTACACAACAGGTGATCACTCCAGAGGAAAATGAAGCATCATTTATTCGAAACCTCTGAAGTCCCAAACGTCGAAGTCCTGAAGCGGACATAAGTCGTATGATCTGAAAGATCGCTTCGGGAGTATTCTCAACCGTTGATAATACTACAGCAAAATTTGAGGTCTAATTATTCCGAATCCCAAAGACGTGAAAGGATATTGACCGTTGATCAAGAGAGGGACACGCATCAGCGGTTTTTCAGCTCAAGAAGATTGACGTATGGAGGAAAGAAGGGGTTGAGACTCGAAATCTCTTAAGTCTGGAGACCCGAAGGAGATATCAACCGTCGATCTGAAGTTCGGTTTCACTCATGACCGTTGATCAAAATACAGTGGAAGGATAGTGTAAGAATAATAATCTGAAGACCAGGAGTAAATGGTGGCCATCCATCACAACGCTTTATTAAGTCTTGGTCTTCGGATTAAGGAATGAAAGGATAGATGTAAGGATTGAAGATAAACATTGATCTGGTTATGAGATATATTGTGAACCGTCCGATCTATTCGACGATATCGTATTCGGGAGATTTGAAAGGTTTGAAGTCACAAAGACCCGAAGGGCGAAGATCCAAAGTCTCGAGAATCATCCATCTCATCGGGAGAATGAATCATGGTTGTTGAATAGATAAGCACTCATGCGCTCGTCTCGCCTAACGTAAGGTCACCGTCATTGATCATATGGTCAAGATATTTTAAAGGGAAGAATGTATGGGTCGCTTAAATTGTTAAGCATGTGGTTCTACGCCATTGATCATTGATCATATGACATGGTTTGAAGGAAGCGTCGATCTCTGTTAGCACAGAGATGAAGGAAATCGGTCCATGATTGTGATCGATTTGTGAAAGGAAAGGGGATGCCAGGTGTAATGTTGAAGACCCGAAACGATGATATCTAGTGGTCCCAAATTTGTTAATGAACAAGTTGGTTATTGCACAGGTTGGCTCAATAACTTAAACAAGTTTTGAGCATAAGCCACTATAAATAAAACCATGATTGGTTCACTTGAAACGGTTCTTGTGTATGAATCATGGCTTGTGAAGTGAAGAGGCAGATCTAGACCTGAAGTTCATGTGAATATAAGAGAGAGATGTAGAAGCAAAGATTGTGGAAATAAATCAGAGAAAAGATAAAGCGAAGAAGGCGTGAATTTCAGAGAGAAGATGAAATACGGTGATGAGTGTTTTATGATATATCTCTGATCATGAGATAGATTTGATTCTATAATGGATCACTACTATTGTAGTTGAATAAACTCCAGTTGGATATACTAGGTTCTATCAGCAAGTTGGGTCTTGCAACAACCTAGGTCTTTCCTGAGAGTTCGTGCTCTCTGAGAAGTTAGTGCTCCTTACTTCAGTTGGTGCTGAAACAAATCAGTTGATGCTGGGAAAATCCCCTTTCACATATATTCATATTACTATATTCATATCAATTATACAAAAGCTAATACAAACATCTGGTGTCTCTGTGTCCATTGTAATTGTGATTTGATTGTTCTTAATCTGTTCAAATATGTTTTAACTGCTAACCTACGAGAAGAAAAAGATATAATAGTCCACACACTAATTCACCCCCCCCCCCTCTTAGTGTGGGCAGTGTGTTCAACAAAAAATGGTCTCAAAAACTGGTAACTGGCTCCATTTGTGGGATGATAACCCCCTGTGGGTTGTCAAGAATCCATAATATTCATGACCAGATGTTTCTATCTTTTGTGTTATGGATTTGAATAGCAAGGATGTAAAAAATAAATTAAAAAAATAAAAATAAAAACTATGTACAAGGAAATGAGAAAATTTCGGGTGAAGAAACTTTTCAATTGTTTCCCATTAACATGCAGCATTAACATTTTCCCCTTAATATCTTTGAGAATATAAGCATTAAAACCCAGAATCTTCTCAATGATATATGGTCCAACCCAGAGTGCTTCAAATTTTGTGTGCATTGATGGTTTCTCCTTAGCTTTGTTCCAGAGTAACAACGGTTCACCCTTTTGAAAATTCTTTATGGTTTGATTTGATAAAAATGTGTTTTGATACTCTATTGTCTTTGAACATTTATATATAAAGCATTACTTCATTCTTCCTCCAGTTTCAATAATTGGTTCATTCTCTTTTGCATAGGTGAACTATCTTCTACATCCTTTGTATTGACTACACAATTCAAGGCATTTAACTCGAGGCTAATTAGAATTTTTTCTTCTTTCCCATAAACTAATGTATACAGAGACATCCCAGTGCTTTATTTTGGAGTCATTATGCTCACCCATAGAGCATCTATTAATTTCAAATGCCAATTCTTTTGGTTCTTATCAATAGTTTTCTTCAATATCTGAATGAGTGTCTTATTAGTGGATTATGCAAGACCATTCCCTTGTCGATAATAATTTGATGACTACCCCATAACAATCCCATATTCTCCACAAAATTCTGTAAATTTTGAACCGATGAAAATTGAACCATTGTCAGTAATAAATTTTTCTAGGACACTGAACCTTGACAAAATATTATCCTTAAGAAACTTAATCAACTCTTCAGAATCATCCCTTTTTAATGCTACTGCTTCTGGCCACTTTGTAAAATAATCTATAGTGGTGAGGATATACATGTGTCCTTTGCTTGATTTTGGATTTATTGGTCCAACAACATCGAGTCCCCATTGGGAAAATGGTTGTTCTATAGATATAGGTTGTAATGGCATTGCATATTTTTTCATTTTCCTTGAAAATTGTTCACAAGATACACACTTCCTTATGCTAGCATATAAGTCCTTAAAAATTGATGGCCAATAAAACCCAACTCTTAGTATTTTATGGGTCGTGGTGGTAGGCGTGAAATGTCCACCACATATACCTTCATGGAATTCTTTCATCAATTCTTGAGCTTTCTTTTCATCAACACATCTCAACAATATGTCATCATAGTTACTCCTGAACAATATATCAGCAATCAACCCATATTGATTTGACTTCATTTTCAATGTTATTCTCTCCTTAGGGTTCATGGTCACTAGAAATTGTCCAGACCTCAAGTAAAATATAATATCTTTATATCATTCTAAAACTTCCATGGGTTCTCCTACTGAAATCGAAATTACTCCATCCAAAGAATCAATATTTGCAATGAGCTTACATAAACCTTGTCCTTTAACTTCTTTTAAAGGCTTAATTTCAATATCATATTCTTGAATCTTTGCCAGCAAATTTTCCATTTTCCTTCTCTCAATTGCTGATTTAGAAGCATCTTCACATGAGAGGATGGAACATACGCAATGACATGAGAATTTAATATATAAGTTTGAAAGTGTGCCACTGCTTTTACAAGAGATGGGGCTTGCTTCTCCAATTTTGAATATCTTAATTCATAATCATGAAGGATCTTTCTCATGAAACTAATTGGCAATTATTTACCCTTTTCATTTCCCTGAGTAAGAACAGATGCCACAACAGTTTCTATAGCGAATAAATAAATGATGAAGTCTCTTTGGAAATCTGGGCTAATGAGGACTAGAGTTGTAATGATTTCCTTTTTATGTTATTAAAATCTTCATGTGTATCCATGGTCCATTCAAACCTTTGGTCCTTTTTCAACACTGAATTGATATGCTTCACAATACTTTCATAGTTAGGGACAAATCTTCGTATAAAGTTGATTTTTCCAAAAAATGACTGAAGTCCCTTCTTAGATTATGGGGGGTTCATTTCATTTGTAGCTTTAACTCTATATGGATCAATATATATTCCTTCCTTGCACAGAATATGACCCAATAATTTACCTTCAGTTATAGCAAACAAACATTTTTTTGGATTTAAAGAAACACCATATAACATGCACCTGTCAAAAAAATTCCTTAGGTGATGAATGTGATCGCTCCTCATTTTTTAGTGTACCATTAAATCATCTTGGTAATCCACCATGAATTTTCCTATAAAACCCTCAAAATCATGATCCATATCCCTATGAAATGCAGCTCCATCATTTTTTAAACCAAAGGGAATCCGATAATATGCATATGTCTCCCAAGGTGTTATGAAATTTGTCTTTGCTTTGTCTTCCTCAATAACCAGGACTTGATTATACCCAGAAAAACCATCTAATATGGACACGCAAGTTGATCTCGTGACTTGTTGGAGGAGAAATTCCATGTTAGAAAAAGGATAATTATCCTTTACACTTGATTTATTAAGGTCCCTGAAGTCTACACACATATGAATCTCCCCAATCTTTTTTTTGACAACCAAAGGATTTGAAATCTAGTCAGAATGTCTAATGGGGTGTATTATTCCAGCTTTCTTTAATTTTTCCAATTCAAATTTTACCATTGGCTTCAGTTTGTGGTTCATCATCCTTGTCTTTTGCTTGACAGGATTTTCCCCTTCTCTCAAGGGAATAGTGTGTTGAAATATTTTTTTATCATATGCCTTCAAATCATCATAACTCCATGCGAACACATCAATATATTCTTTAAACAGTGTGACATATTGATCAACTTCATCAATTGTGCAATCAACTCCTAAATTGACATATTTTGGGTAACTATCAGTTCCAATATTAATCTTTCTTGTTTTTTGGACTTTTTGGAGCGATACTTCTTTCGGGAGGTTCTTAGCATGATCATCTCTTGTAAAAAGAGACTCATGTTGAATAAAATTCTTCAGGACAATAGTTATGTCATGATCATCGTCTTCATCATCATTCACCAAAAAAAATTATAATTCTTCATCATTCTCAAATACTTGTAAATACTCTTGATTGTCAGGTACATAAGGTCGAAATATTATTTTTACTTGAAAAGATGTTTTGCTCTGAACATCATTTGGGTTCGAAAGTGAATCCACCAAAGTGAATGAATCTGTCTTCTGATTTTTATCCCTTTGGATGAAAGACATGTTAAAAAAGTTGAAATCTTCCATCAATTCATTAACTCTTTTGAAATATAATTTGAGTCTTTACTTTTTAATATTATATCTCTAGGTAACTTGATTTATCACCAACTCAGAGTCGTCAGTCACAATTAAATGTTCTATCTTCATTTATTGTGTGAGAATCATTCCTTGAATCAAAGCATCATATTCTGCATCATTATTGGTGCACCCAAATTCAAGTTGGATAGCATGTGGATGCACAATCGTTTATGGGTTTATAAGGACGATTCCAACTCCACTCCCAGAACTTGAGCAAGCTCCATCAAATGACATCCTCCAGTAACCTTTAAAATGGTGCTTTTGATCCTCCATGTCTTCAATTTGTTCCATGTCTAGGATAGCATAATTTCCAATTCCAGCGTCTATATAATATTCCATTAATTCATTATCCTTCTTTTTGAAGGAAAATTGCCTCCTACGCTCACGAGGGACCTTAATCATTGCTCCTTCTTTATCTGGCAACATCATGCAACTTCCATCGTTCATTGTGTATCCTCTAATCATAGATGACCAATATCTTCCTAGGACAACTCCATATGCAGGAGGAAGATCTACCACAACAATATTGAAAACTGTAATAATATGGGGAGCCGCAGTGATCCAAGCATAAAAATMTTTGATTTCCCCATAAGTTGGCACCTATCTAGAATCAATTGTATATATGATTTCACTTGTTTCGTAATATTTGGTGCAACTCATACCCAATGCCTCCATGACGACCAATGGCATAGGTCAGGCCAATGTCAGCTAAACAATTATGAAGTGCAACATCATGATTTTCAATTGAAATATAAAAAGGTGGGATTTTACCTCTCAACTTGACAATTGATGTGTTCTGGATTTTCTTTGGAATTATAACAATGGCCTCCATTCTTCCAAATGGATCATCCAACAATCTCAAAATATTTTCCCTCTGTTGAGGGATCTTTACCACTTCTGTAAAAGGAAGAGTTATCCTTAGCTTACTCAAATCCTCTACAACATTGTATTTCAGCTGGGGAGGGTTTGACATCAAGTATTGCTTCTTGCTTCCAGTGTTATTTATCACATTTTTATTGGCCTCTTTCTCATTCACCTTTTCTCTATCTTTTTGTTTAATTTTTTCCTTTTCTTTTTCAAAATCATCTTTATTTTTAGATTTATTTACAAATGCATGTGTCTCGGAAACATTCTCTTGTGAGTTAGGGTCATTGTCGCCTTCTTCAAATATATACATGGACGTCTCACATCCATCCATATGTACAGTTTCAAAAATGTCATCAGGTAAATAATCATTTTCTTGTTCATCTATTTTTTCATCATATATCTCATCTAGAACAACTGCATTTGGGATTGGTTGTTTGGGGACCCTTTGTCTTTATTGATTATCAGTGTTTTCAAACCTCACTCTATTTTCTTGGGGAGGGTTCCTTCTTTGTTCTTGGACCGGCATTCTCAGATTTTCTACATAATTATCACCCCTTCTTAATCTGGATATCTCATTTTTCATTTTCCTTAATGGTTATATTCATTTGTGCAATCTCAATCCTTTGCTTATTTTCTTGTGTCGCAACAGGGTCTACCTTCACATCTGGTATGGTTCCCTTAAAAACCCCTCCTCTAGTTACTTGATTTTGAATCGATCACGGCTTTTTCTCTTCATTCTTTCTCTAACTAGAGGATCCTTGATCATCGATATTCAGGATTCCCAGGTACCTCTGTACTTTTCCCGGGATAATATCGGGATCAGCACCCATGTCAATCATAATTTCTTCCATCTCAGTGGATTTAATCATTTCTTCCTCCAAGGTATCCATTTGGGATGTTCTGATAGAATATTTTACATTTGGGGGAATCGCATTATTATAACAACCAAGCATCACTGGGTCATTTGGCATTTTATCTTCTGGAATCTTACTCGGAGTTTTATTGAATCTAAGATTAAAATATTGTATTCTCTCATTCTTCCTCAAACCAATTTGGGTGAAATTAGTGAGAAGGGTATGATATAAAATTGGGGGAGCGAACATAGTCAGAAACATGGATTCAAGGTCATTGAATGAACTAATTGATATAGTAGGTAATGTCGTATACCATTCATAAGTTTGAATAAAAAACCTTACCTGATAACGTTTGAAGAAAAAACCTTACCATCACATTATCATATTCAACATGATGAAAATCACAAACATCAAGAAATAAATCAACGTGCCTTTTGGCATCAATTGTTCTATCTTCAGAAAATTCCTTCAAAGTACCCTTAGGGAGAATCGGGAGGTCATGTTTCTCACCTCAAAGATCGAGGCAGAATCTCTTAATCTTCTTTGGTTTCCAAATATTCACCCTTCTTGATTTCTTCCACCACCTGCTCCAACTCTGTGTCTTTCTTCATGAGTTTCTCTTCATGGTTATTCACTTCTCTCTTCATTTCTTCCCGCCATATCTAGAAGTATTTCAAGAATATTTTTTTCACTTCCCAGAATACACAATTGTTTGCTTTTACTTCTGGTAATAGGTCCCTTGTATTCATCCAGCTTCAATTACAAACTTGTTCTTGTGCTCCTCAAGATTATCCTTCGTCTCTTCGGTCTTGTCGTTCCTTTATCCTTTGTCTTCAGAGTATTTCTCTTTCTTCTTCTTGGACCAATGTCTGCCAATATATTTCAAATTCTTCCCTGGTCTTAGCTGTTGTTATTACGAAATTATATAGATGATGCAAAATACTTCGTTGATTATTCAATCCAATTCCTAACTGGGGTTGATTAGCCTAAGGCAAAGTCATGTATTTTTCAAAAGAATGCTAAACCAGATTTCAAAATTTCAGTTGGTTCCCCAGTATGGTCGCCAAAAATGTTGACACTTGAGTCTGTCAAGACTGAAACAACAACCTCACGAGGATATAAATCCTCCTGCGTTTTTATAGAGGTGGTACTCCTCTCTGTTTTATGATAATATTTGAATTCTAGATTTCCAAAATGATATTGGACTTTGAGAAAGTCCATCGTGGTATTCAAAGAAATATAAAAGTTGCAGAAAAAAAATGTTTTATTTTAAAGAGAATTCCTAAGATATTACCAAGAACCCCATGCATCACACATTTGAAAAACATAAGAAAAATTTTCTCACATCCATCATAGTTAAACAAAATATTTCTGATCACACATAAAAATAAAAGAAAATGGTATGTAGGTATAAGAGAAATTTAATAGAGTAGACACATGTGGAGCTCAAATGAAGAAAATGATAGATCAATATCAAATATTTTATACTCAAAACTCAGAGTTATAAAACACCGTCAAAACGGATCCTGAATTAGTTCTCTTGGGATTTCTGAAAAAATATTAAACATTATTACAAAGTTTTGAAATTAAAATGCATTTTTCCTGAGGACCGGGATTGGGGCTCCTGCAGACCGTAAAAGTAAATATAAACAAGAAGTGATTTGTGGAGAGAATATTATGGGTGAAGTAAAAGTAGCAAGACTTGGAAAGAAGACAGGGAGAAGTTATCATATTTCGGTTAAACCTTTCTAGTCAAAGAAGCAAATTAACTGGATGAAAAATTGATAACCAAAGCAAGATGTGATCAGCATAAACTTATTATGTTGTATCTCTCTCCTTTACTTGATTGTTTTTGTCATTTTATTATCCCTAGTGATGGTTATAGGAACCATCTCAATTGTTGTTTCTTTCCCTTCTTTAGTTAATTTATCAATTTCCTTAAACCAATATTCAATGTAACTTTTCATTGGCGCAACATTTATTTCATGCCTAATTTTGATATTAAACAATTCACCTTCTAAATCTCTTAGGTCATGATAAATGACATGGATTTCCTCCTCGATATCTTGATTTTTCATCGAATAATCAACCATCCATTTATCTATCTCTTCTTCTCCATATTCATTTATACTATTAAATTTCTCAGTCGATAATCCTTTTAATATCTCCACTTGTTCATCAAATTGTTGCCTTGTCATAAACATTGAATTGAGAATTAACTTAGGATATTGCACCTCATCAATGCTTCATGCCAAATCTATCTCTGTGAGCCTTCTGAATAATTATTCTCTTTTCACTATGCCTTCATTGCATGCTTGGATAATCTTACTCAAATTCTTGATATTTTCTTTCCAACAGGAATTCAGTTGTTTAATTCGACTTGGAGAAGGAAGATCCTCTTCTCTACTTTTCAATTTTGTCATTTTTGAGACTTTTATCCCAAATGGTAAAATAACATCTATGTAGAATCCTTTGCATTCTTTAAATCAGCTTGGATGTACTCATGAAATGCATGTGCCCTTGACCTGAAAGAAACAATATTTTTTTATACCTCCCATGCTTCTATTATCAATGACATTATTTTTTTAATATTTTTCTCAACATAAATTCGGACTGTTGTGAGAAAACTAGAAGACCCATTTAAATTAATAGTTGGTGTAGTTGTTTTAACCATTGTCAAAGGACTATTCAGGATCGGAAGAGGCATTAAGGCAGTCTCCAATTCTTTGATCTTCTCTTTTAGTTTGGCATTCTCAGCCTCTAAACCATCAATAAAGTCATCGAGCGCATCCCCGATTTCCCTATGGATTTTGAAAATCTGGGATGGTCTCATATACTTTAGGTCGACCTTTGAGTGGGCCTTTCCCTTTTATTTTTCTGGTCACTTCTTTCTACAATCAACTTTTTAGATTCTTTGTCAAAAACAGCACTTTCAAAAGTGAAGGATTATTCTTCCCTAAAGGTCTCACTTCCAATGACTTCCAATAAATAATCTTGTTGAGCCACATGTTCCTGTTGTTCTATTGTAGCAAATATTTTTTCAATGTCTTCTTCTAGTTCCATATCCTCCAAGGAAAAGTGTTAGATGTCATTCTCTATAAGATTATCTTCTTCCTCTTGCACTAAGTTTTTTCTTTTCTTTCTCACAGGAAACTTGTGTGAACTCTCAATCTTTCCAGGGGGGGATTCTTGTCTCCCCTCCATTGGAACTAATGTTGATAGTATTTTTAATTGGGTGGGTTGTTGGAGCATTGCTCCTGGATGTAGTACTTTTAAGAGTAACAACTGGAGATTGAGCACTTCTTTCACTGGGACCTTTTCCCCTTTGCTTATAAAGATCATTACTGTTATGTAATGTTTCTAAATCTCCAAAATTATGTAAAGGAGTGCTTTGGTTGTTACCCTCTTCTTCTTTGTTCAATATAGTTTGAATGAAGGACTTACTGAACCCCACTGAAATCATATGTCCAACAAAGATTTTATTCGGATCAAAACCTTTGATATTTTCAGCATACTTTAAACTCACATTGTTAAAATGATTTGCAAATTCGTCAATTTTATTTATATTTCTGAACATGAACTCTCCAATCTTCCATGACAGGGGAATAAACTGCTTTTTCCTTTTTTCATGGAAAAAATGTAACCATAAGTTATATTGCCTTGCCACCTATGTAATAAATAGTTTATCAGATACATAATAAGGGAGAAAAGAAGGATTCTCTTTTGAGCAAAATATCCTTATGATATTGTGATTCTCCATTTTCTCTATTGTCCCCTTTTTCTCTAAAAATATGGCAGCTTGATCAGATATCCTTGGAGTGTTTTCTCCGAAAAAAATATTTTTGAATACTGAAATAAAATTATTCTAAACTTCATAGAAAAACAGAGGGGTCTTATGCCTCCATAGTGTCTGATACCAAAAGGTAATTGGATTTGTTTCGCAATTCACCCTCTTATTGATGGTTAAATTTGGGAATTAACAACAATGCACAATAGAAAATATCAAATAAGAGGCCATAAAGAATTTTTTGTCATTTTATAGTGTGATAATTGGGATGAGATTTCAATAGAAATGAGTTTTCCTCAATAAAAAATGGTATGTTATTGAACTGTAAAACACAGAATATATAAAATCATGAGAGATAGAAGCATTTTTTTCCTGACCTATCACCATGGTAAATAGCCATGCAATTTCTCGATAGGGATTTTTTAAAGACTTAACCTGGATTATGGTTATATATGATGGGACAGATGCAGGATTCTTCAAATATTCTGGCAGGAGGTCAAGCCCATTGTTATATTTCTTCAAGAATTCTCTTCAATATTCACCTTTGAAAGTAAGAGTCGGCTCTGGCAGCTTTAACATCTTGCGAAAAAATTGAGGTGAAAGAGAAATTGGAGAGTGATCCTGGAGTTGTATGATCCTTTGATTTGGTATGTACTTGTCTACACACCATGCAACGATTTCCTTACAATCAAAGACCTTAGTAACACACATAGAACAGGCAATTCCATAGGTCCAAATTACATTTTTTTATGCAGGAGGAGAGGAATAATACCAATATGCTCTCGACCACTAGAAGTTTTGGTCTTCACGACCAAAGATATTCAGAGTATCGCCACAAAACTATTGTCTATCTGGTATTTCCATAGGTTGATTGAACTATTTCTTCAACTAGATAATAATATCAAATAGATCTTTTCGGAAAGATAATGATGTTTTAATCCCTTGGAAAATGAAGATTTAATGATATTTAATAGATAATTCCTCGAGCCTTTCGCCATTAATGACAATCTTTTCGAGGCCTGCACAACAATTTTTTGCATTAAAAAATACTTAATGCATATCAGGAAAAGCAAAAAAAGGGCAAGGACGAGCAAGAGAGAATTCGAATATAAGATTTTTGTGAGCCTGCCAACCCGAGAACCCGTGAAACCATGGTTGTAGAGATGATCAAAAATATACTAAGTGTAAGGAATGGTCGGTCGAACTCACATACAAGAAGAATGAAATACTTTGGAGCCTGGCACCTAGACAAGGCTGATGGTCGAAATGTAGATCACGGAACTTGTGGTGAAAAGTGAAGGTCACGAAAAATGGAGAGTGAAAGTTCGAACCCTCGAATCTGCGAAACTGAAATATGACTAAGTATATTAACCAAAAAGGGATAAAAGAAAAAGGTTATAAGGGGAGTTGTAGAAGAGGGAAAAGAAATGGGGTAAAGAAATGGGTAAAATAGAATGTGGAAG
>SNQJ01S0031288.1:65083-80960 GCA_010110895.2 Picea sitchensis | reverse complement strand
TCTTGAGCCGACAAGGCTTCTAGGGTTATTAGCCAACTCATTAGGGTTTTCTCTTGCTTTTCGGAGTCTTCTATTCTCGTCAGGTTCACACGTGGAGGTAAATACCTCCCGCAACTACTATAATATTAACAATCCAAGCTAATCATTCCCCCACATGTACCTGTCCACTGAGCAAAGTCCTGCAACAACAACAAGCATGCCCTCTAGGGGTTCATAAGTCACTTGGATCATAGCATGTAAATCACATCTAATAATCAAATTACCCAAACATGTGCATCAAACCCCCCTTTACCCAGACAAATGCTCAAAGACATTATGCAATTTAACAAGTCGGGTTTGGAGAAGGTCTCAGGGTGTCCTATTGGGCTAATCCTCCTTAAGTTTGGGGTGCTTCCCAAGTGAGAACCAATCTAGGTCATGCAAGTGTGTGTGAGGTGGCGGGGGGTAAGTGTTTGGGCATGGGGTGCAGTGATAACAAGGAAATGTAAATCTTAACTATGGGTGCCTTTGTAGAGGAGGAGTTGCACCTCGTCATAGATGCCATTCTTTCCTAGCCCATTCAATGCCTTTTATTCTTAGCTTTATTGTTTTTTATCTTTTTTCTTTTATGCTTCAAGGGAAGAGTTGAGGGACACTGTCTTGGCTTGGTGACCATAGGTGACAGCGTTACCCACAAGCATTTCATGGAAATGAGAAGGTTGGCTCGTGATGAGACCCCCTTTCTCTTGGCTATGCCACCAAGAGCCATTACCCTAGTTTGGTGACCAGATAGATGGTAGTGTCATACCGCTACATGCCCATGGTCATAATAGATCGGCTCATGATGAGACCTCCCATCCACTAACTAATACCTTGAGTGTTTATTTATCTTATGGGTTCCCTTTTCTTACTGAGAAGCTTTTTATTGCTTTCTCGGGACTCCATGGGCGAAGCGTCTCAAAGGTTTCATTTTGGCTTTTAACTCTTACCAGCTACTTTTACCCTCTGGCCTTTAGCCCCTTCTTCCCACAAGGCAAGGTACAACCCTTCCTAGTGTGGCAAACCCAACGCCCGAACAAAGGTAGAGGAAAATGAGAGGAGTAAGGATGGAAAGTGGTAAGTATGGAGGGAATGGACGATGACCTTTCATAGACCCACCCAGTGGCAACCCATCCTAAAGGGAGATCAACTTACTAGGGAATCATGTCACCCTTCCAGGTATGAACAAGTTAAAGAGCATAATTTCCAAGCAAACGTTATGAAATGAAGGAGAATTCAGTGCAACATATTCAAGAGCTTCAATAATCAGAGTGACACATACCATGATACCCGGACTCATTACCTCGTGGAGCAAGACTTACTGCTACTTCAGGACCAGGCTAGTGGGATGGATATATTGTTGTTGATAGATGGGCTGCACTGAAGAAAAGAGGGGCCCTGCTCAAGTCATCCAGCTCTCGCACTCCATGTCTAGGACCTGTGGGCCTCGAGACATGATCTCCTTAGTGATCCCTAGGATAGGGGATAACGGAGCTCACCCGTGGCGGATTATTGTTCAGGCAGCCTCTCGATTATGAGAGCATTCCCTTCAAATTCCATAGATGTCACAAACATGGTCATAGGGTTGCAGATTGCTCCCTTTCGTTGAAGCGTAGAGCCTCTCATGTGCAGAACTCAAGGCTAAGGCCTTCCCCTTCTTTCCACCTTGATCGGGGTGTGGCGTCGCCCCCACTTCAGTCGAGAACCCTGATACGGGCTTGGAGAGAGGTTTCCACGAGAAAGGTCGTAGATAGTGCTCACCAGGGGTCAAGGGATGCCACTTCATTTTTGTCAAAGGCCGAGGGGAAGCGACAAGCTCAGGAAGCGCTTCCTTCCAATCTAGAGATCCAAATCAAAAAGGGAGTCGATGCTCATTTGGGTATGCCCCCACTTCCTCCTTTCTCTGTAAATTTTATTTTTCTACAATCTTTCTCCCATAATCATGTGGACTTAAATATGTTAAAAAAGATCCCCTCCCTCCCCTGTGCACCGGCAAACCCTCCGCCTTTCTCCCCTGGCCCTCCCCTTTCCTGTCTAACCTTTTCCCAAGCCTCGACCCCTCCAAAGCTTCCCCCCTTTCCCAAAGTCAGAATCCTCTCTACTATCAGATGAAAAAACCATTTGCTACCATTTAAGGTTTTGATCGGTACCATCTTCAGGTCGTTTGGATCCCCCTCCGCCGGGTCTGGGTTTAAACCCAACTCTGGGTCCTAACATAAAAGGGAGGGGTAGAAAATCCTTCCTTTCCAAAGCACAATCTTGAGCAGCCATTGATGTGGCAGCTAGCAGAAAACTCTCTATCATCGGGGCACTTAGAACAATGCCATACCCAGAAGGGGTTTCCAAATGAAATTGCTATCCCTAAATTGTCGGGGGTTGGCGAGCCCCTCAAAGCGTCTCGCCCTCCAAAGGTTGTTGGAGCTTTTGCAGCCTGATGTTGTTTTGTTACGAGAAACCCTGGGGGAAGCGAAAGTGGTTGTTCCGTTGCTGGAAAGGATTCTAAAGGGATGGTCTTTCTTTGGTTTGGATGCTTTTGGCCGCTTGGGAGGTCTGGCAATGGGATGGAACCCAAAATCCATCAAGCTCGAAAACTCTTGGGGTTTCAATTCGAGACAAGGGATGTCTGTTTTTGTTGAAGAGTTAGGGAAATCGTTTACAGTCTTAAACATTTACGGTCCGACTCAAGACCATCCCTAGTTTTGGAATGTCCTCCTAGCAAAATCTTTTCTAAAAGATACTTTTCTCATATTGGGAAGCGACCTAAATTTCTCCATAGGGACGGCCGAATCTTGGGGACAGAGGGCCCAGGACGATTCCCTTTCCGATTTCTTTGTGCATAAGTTGGGGGAAGTAGGGCTAATTGACATTGCACCTGTAAGGCTCGAACCCACCTAGAGAAATAAGAGACTGGGAGAAGATCACATAGCAAAGAGACTCGATTGTTTTTTTATCTCAAGCTTGTTCGTGGAGTCGTTTCTCTTCACACAATGGGTTGGATCAGGAGGGGAATCGGACCATTATCTAATCTTTTTCGAAATAGCAGGAGCCTCCAGAAAACCAGCAAGCCCTTTCAAATTTAATTCTGCCTGGTTAAAAGAAGAAAGTTTTATAAAACTAGTAAAGGAAGTTTGGACTCCTATTGGGCAAACAAAGAGGGCAATTGTTCAATTTGCAAGGAATTTAAAAGCTTTAAAAACCGCTACAAAAGCTTGGGCTAAAAGGAAAAAGCAGTAGTTAGAACAGGACATAATCCACACAGAAGTTGCTCTTCAATCTCTTTATGACTCTGACAAAAGAAGGTTTTCCACTCCAGAACAAAAAGAGACCCTATTATCTTTGGAAAAGAACAGAAGAGAGCTTCTACCAGCTAGGGAAGCAGAATGGAGACAAAAGAGTAGAGCCCTTTGGCTGCATAGCGGGGATGAGAATACAAAATTCTTCCAATCTTATGCAAAAGGTATGAAACTAGCAAACACAATTTGGGGAATTAAGGATCATTCGGGCAAATTGCTCTCCTCTTTCGAAGATATGGCTCGACTGGGATCCAATCATTTCAAATCTCTGTATTCAGCAAACAGAAGAGTGACCATAGATGTTGTTTTACAGATGGCACTACACTTTCCCTGTTTCGTCGAAGAGGAGGATAATGTTGATCTCATGGCAGAAGTATCTGAAGCGGAATTAAAAGAAGTTCTTCATAGTTTCTAAAAAGATAAAAGCCCAGGACCAGATGGTTGGTCTATGGATTTCTTTGTATATCCTCAAAGTTATAGAAGAATCAAGAGTCAATGGTTTTATCCACCCTCCTTTTAATGCTACCTTTATCGCTTTAATCCCGAAGCAGGATGCCCCCGAAAGCTTGGATGAATACAGACCCATTTCTCTATGCAATTGTATCTATAAAATAATTGCAAAAATCATCAGCAGAAGAATAAAAGGTATACTCTCAAAATCTATCTCCCAAGAACAGTTCAGTTTTCTAGAGGGAACACAAATCCATGAAGCAATTGGTGTAGCCCAAGAAGCCCTGCATAGCATAAAGACTCAGAAGCAAAAAGGAGCAGTGTTAAAGATTGATCTCTCCAAGGCCTATGACCATGTTAGTTGGCTCTTCTTGAGAATGCTACTCACTCATTTAGGCTTTGGCCTCCCTTTTATAAATTGGGTCATGCGCTGCATCACTTCGATCTCTTTTGCAGTTCTCATAAATGGAGCGGCTTCACCTTTTTTTCTTGCAGAGAGAGGACTTAGGCAAGGATGCCCCCTATCCCCGCTTCTTTTTCTTCTGGTGGCAGAAGGTCTCAGCAGGGCTTTATCTGAAGGCAAAAATAGCAAAAACTTCACTGGTATTCCTCTTACCCAACTTCTCTCCCTCACTCATCTATTGTTTGTTGATGATGTATTAATCTTCTACAGCGGTTTAAGGGGAGATGCAGAAAAGTTGAGCTCCATACTAGATCTGTTGTTTGTTGATGATGTACTAATCTTCTGCAGTGGTTTAAGGGGAGATGCAAAAAAGATGAGCTCCATACTAGATCTATTTAGTAGGGCTACTGGCATGCAAATAAACAGCTCAAAATCCACCCTCTCTACCCATCTTATGGACCCAGATGAAGTTATTTTTTACAAAGGCCTTTTTCCATTTGTGGAAAAGCCTCTTGATGAAGTACTAAAGTACCTGGGATTTCACCTAAAGCCAAATTTCTACACAAAATCATATTGGAATTGGTTATTAGTGAAGCTCGAAAAAAGGCTAAAATCTTGGAGTTTCGGGTGGTTGTCCAGAGCGGGTAGGTTGATCCTTGTAAAATCTGTCCTAGAGGCGATTCCAATCTATTGTCTATCTATGGCCTGGATACCAAAAGGTACTTTGGAAAAAATAAGGAAATTATGCTTCAAATTTATTTGGGGAGGTCAAAAGGAGGGTTTTGTGATGCCTTGGATAAAATGGGATTCTCTGGCCCTGCCAAAGTTGCTGGGGGGATGGGGTTTAAAGAATATCCACAGCTTCTCCACTGCACTCGCTACCAAGACAGGGTGGAGACTAATCTCCTCCAATAATTTATGGTTAAAGGTAGTTACCCAAAAATATATATGTCCAGATTCCGTTGTGGATTGGATAAGGAGGTCGGGAAGCTTCCAAAATGGTTCCATCATGTGGAAGGCTCTCATAAAATCCTTTCATGTTATCAGTCAAGGGCTGGCTTGGAAGGTGGGGAAAGGAAATTCTCTCAGAATTGGTAGGGATCCATGGCCGGGTAGCAATGGCCAGCACATTCTCCCCCAGATTTTAATTGATCGATTGCATGAGAGAGGCATTTTCCATCTAAACCAGATTGCAGATGAGCAACAAACTTCGATTTGGAGCCAAGGTTGGAAAGATGCTCAAGCTCTAAATTTGGATGATCATCTTACCGTACCTTGGAATGCTTACATCAAGGCTCTCAAGATAGGCCATATTAGAATCAAAGATCAGGAAGATGAACTAGTTTGGCAACTCAGTCCCTTTGGGGTCTATACTCCAAAAGATGGCTATTCTTTCCTGATGATCAATCTCCTCCAACAAGTCCCCGCCTGGTGGTGGAAGGGGATCTGGAAATCCAAATGCCCTCTTAAGGCAAGATTGTTCATGTGGTGCCTCCTCTAGAAAAAAGTCCCTACATGGGATAGAATGAAATTCAGAGGACTGGAAGGGTCGGGTTGGTGCTCTCTTTGCAAGGGGGATGAGGAAACATTTCCACACCTCTCCTTGGGATGCCCGTTTACAATTCAAACTTGGAGAGTTGCTTCATCAGCTTTGGGTCTATCATGCTCCTGGCATGGGCCCTCTATCGAAGAGGCCTAGAGAGCTTGGTTACAGGACCATAGAAATAAAAATATCAAGGCTCTTCCTCTCCTCATGCACTAGGGCATCTGGCTTGCCCGAAACGCCTCTATTTTCAAGGAAAAGGCCTCGCTTCCTATATAATTGCAGCCAAAAGCTTAGCAATCCTTGCTCATTTTCCACAAGCGAAAGGTGCTCCCCTTCCAAGGCAGGTAGTGGAGGAACAGATAAACTTTACAAGGCCTTGGATTTTTTTTTATGGTGCTTCACAAGACAATGGAGACCGTTGTGGGGGAGGGGGAGTCCTTCATATCTCCCCATCTCATTTCTATAAAATAAAGTGGGGACTGGGACAGGGATCAAATAATTATGCGGAACTCATGGCTTTAAAGCTCCTGCTCACTTTTGCTGGGGAAAAAGGGATCCTAAACCTTTGAATCTTTGGAGACTCAATGGTGGTCATCAATTGGTTGCGGAAAACTCAAATGTGTCATAACATAAATCTTTCTTCTATCCTAGAAGAAGTCTTTTTAATTGCAAATTTATTTACAAATCTGTCATTCAAACATGTTTACAGGGAAAGGAACGTCGCAGCAGACTCCTTATCTAAAGAAGGTACTCTTATGGCTCTCGGGCAGTGGCACGTCATAGAGTACATGGATGGGCAGAGTTATGAGCATTACCACAGGCCATTTATAGAACAAATTGGTCAGTCAGGAACCAATGTCTAAGTATGCTTTCTCTTTTTTATTATGGATCTTCTAGCCCGAATACAATCTACTGGACAGATGACAGACTATCAGCATTTTGGGAGGGGTTTCCTCGAGGCATGTTCAGAACTGTTTATAGCAGCTACAGTTATATGATGCAGACTTTTATGATTCCTGTTATCAGAAACAGACTTTTTGTACAGAAAGAACAGCAAAAAGGGACTTTTTTGTGAACTCTGTATTTCTGAATTTTGTTGCCAGTTTTGGTAGCAGAAAGTTTTTCAGGATTAAATGCATGTCTCTACATGCATTCTTCAGAATGTAAATTTTATATATTTTAATAAAATTTACGCTTTTTTCCTCTGAAAAAAAAAGCAGTTGTGTCTAGTATGACCATTAAGGGAGGGTGATAAAGTACATATTTAATCATGGTCATACTTAGTACTTTAGGAATTTAAATTAGAAAGTAAATTTATAATATAAATTTATTACAATATTAAATTAGATTAGTTAGTTAATTATTTTTGATGTTTGGGAATATGAAGAGAATAGCCATTCCCTCCATGTACCCACATAAAATACTCTTAAAAAATGAAGCAACTAGTTCAAATTGTTCTCCCTCAATTGAATTTTCTGTTTTTTTTGTCTACAATTTTCGATACATTTATGTTTCTATCTGAATTGCTTACGTAATTGTCACACCATAATAGAGTGACTATGTATACAAATTGAACCCGTCACAATGGTTGTTATGGTTATGCTAATTCTGCTAGGTGCGTGTATGGATCCACATCAGAGTATATTTTTGCACTCCACACATGATCAGTGGACATTTATTCTAGTAGTATTAAGTATGCCCTAAGGCACCCTATTTGTACATATACTTAGGCAATCCTCTTAAAAATTAATGAGTGAAATATGAGTACTAAATTCTTGTAATCTATCTTGTTCATCAGCTACAAAGTGTTCCGACCAAAGCCTTATGTCATTTGTTGGAATTTATGTCTTTTACTACTTATGTGTGCGTGTCTTCTACTATTAATTCTACAAAAGTTGATTTGTAAATGAATTGATCAATGTTTAGCTTAAGCCATATGGGTTATATTTGCACTATTTCATTAGCAACACTTCTATCCTTCAATGTATGCATGCTCAACACATCTAACACATCCTTAGTTTAGTTTGAGGCATGCTTTTCAACCCCAACTTAGCAAGGGATATGATTCACTCCCCTTGTTCGAGCGGCAGTGTTTTCAACTACACTTTTAGGACATATTGTCCTAGACTCACCTCTTGGACACAATAATTATACATATTGTTCTCTATGGTTCTAAGATTTGGGAACTCAACTTGCTAACCTCTGACTAGGCTACGATTGAAAGAGTCCACACTCCCTTATTATAGTGCATGACCCATTACAAAAGGTGGTTCCTCAGGCCATCATACAAGTAGAGTTTGGGGTCCATCCTCTATGTCTTCATAGCATTTTCAGATTGGTCTTCTTCCTCTACGAGATTCACGCTTTGGGCAATTCTACATTAGGGAGAGAGAGATACTCATATTTGGCCCTTTGCTCTGAAGAAGAGATTGTTGCTACAAGTACTAGGTGATGGTCATAGTTCCTTTTTAGAGTCTTCTTCATTGCTTCAAACCGTTGATATCTCTATTGAGAGAGTCCACACTCCCTTATTATAGTGCATGACCCATTACAAAAGGTGGTTCCTCAGGCCATCATACAAGTAGAGTTTGGGGTCCATCCTCTATGTCTTCATAGCATTTTCAGATTGATCTTCTTCCTCTACAAGATTCACGCTTTGGGCAATTCTACATTAGGGAGAGAGAGATACTCATATTTGCCCCTTTGCTATGAAGAAAAGATTGTTGCTACATGTACTAGGTGATGGTCATAGTTCCTTTTTAGTGACTTCTTCATTGCTTCAAACCATTGATATCTCTATTGAGCACCTCTCCCCTTCATGTACTCTCTAGACACTCCTAGTCATTTGCTACCTTTGGAGTAGGAATTGAACTAGGTGGTCAAAGAGGATATCTATCGATGGTACATTCAAGTTATTTCAATTCCCCCCCCTAGGGTCTGAAAGCACTAGATGTCTTTGCTCTATATATAGGCATTTATGCAATTGGGGGTTATCTTGTTGTCGACTACAGTATACCTAGCATCATTAGACGCATGGCCTTCTAATTCCTCTTGGTCATCTCTAGGTTTGTTCTCACTTGCAATTGGCACTCAATCCTTTATCACTAGATTTTTCCAAACAACCTCAACTATTAAGAGAGAATCAACTAATTGTTCTAGGCTTCCTCCTAAGATTACCCATCCAAACCCTCTCAACCTCAAATATTCTCCTGAGGGCATCATTCGATAGTGCATAGGCCACTTATTTTTAGTAGATGTGGAGTTTAAAATTTCTTCCTCGACTACAGTGGTATCTTTGCCCTATGTAATCTCAAGGATGCTTCTCCTTCTTTTTCATTCTCTACCTTTATTTCTACTTCTATTGTGACTTTGTGGAGTAGGCCACTCTTGCATTGTATTGATGGGTATAGTCATTTACATTTTACTATTATCATTGCTTCAATAAAAGTAGCCTCTGCCTTCCTCTTTTGGCTTTTTGGCTTATCTTTTAGGGCTGCTTTGCTCTGATATCACTATTGATGTAGTTTTGGGTTCTTTTGACCCACTTACACTTTCCTCCTTTTTTTGGACATTAATAAATTATCTCTTCTTATCGTATCTTCAACTCAAGCACTTAATGGAGTTCTTATCGTATCTTCAACTCAAGCACTTAATGGAGTGAGGTGGTAGATTCTAAAGGTTGTTGCATGACTCATTGCTATGTCTTTGTAGTAGTACCAAGTTATCTTTTTCTTACAATTAGTTTCATATTTGCAATATCTCTTGCAATGCCTTCTATGTCCCTTGACTGACTTTGGTGATTTTGCTATACTTGTTGGATGTTTCAAACTACAAGGAAGACTCTCACCTCCACATGAATCACTATCAAGGTCCCAAACAAGTTGGTCCTTGTTCGCAACAAAAGGGGTACAAACAGGCTTGATTGTAGCGGAGATTAGAAGTATGGTCATACAATCTACAATACCTCTTTCCCACAATATCCATTGTAACAGTTGCTTGTTGTCCCTACCTATTTTCTCCATGATGATTTTATCTTTCATCGTAGATCTTTGCTTCATCATCGTCTTAAGTTGAGAATACGTTGGGATCCTTGACAGAATTGAACTCAACTACCCTAATATCATACCAAATTTAATTGCTTCTCCTCCTCTATCATTGTTATCATCATTCATGGTGATCTGCCCACATAATGGAATTCCAAGTGGGATTGCTTGTAATGATTTATTATTATCTCAGTTAGCCTCCAAGTCATTCCTTGGTTGGCCAAACCCACTATAGCCCCCATCTTGAAGCTCTCCATTATGCATGTCATCCTTTATCACCATTAGTAAAAGTTCATTCGTTTCTTGCCTCGTGAGATCTTGCCACTTAGAATTCAAGGGTTCAACTCCCCATAGGGCATTAGGCCCCAAATACTAGACGAGATATTTTGCTAGAACCATCTGAGGACAAATATAAGTCAAATTTCAAGGTCAAGGTGAAAGACATCAAGATTTGACACCCTACACATGCACAAATGTATACACCACACAGTATTAATGGCAAGAGGAAACGTCATGCATGTGCATTGAGGTCAAAACATGTCAAGAAGAACCATCATCTCTACCCATTCTTGGAGGTCAAAGCATGCAAAGAGGGGATGACATACAACATACCTAAATAGGGTATAAAGAGGATAATTATATACAAAATAGTAATAATTGTTATAAAGTATAAATAGAATAACTATAATATAAGTAAAATCATGAAAAATAAATTATTAATATTATTATTGTCGTTGTTGATATTGTTATTGTTACAACATAACTATTTGATGAAGATGTATATTAACAATATAAACATACATCAGCCTATTCTAACAATCACCATTCACATATCAATCGACCCATAATTTAGTCTATGGACTTTTGACACCTCTAGCGTATGGCCATCATTCTCCCCAAGGATGGAGATTCACTACCTCCGATTGCCCATGGGCATATGTTTCTTGTAATAAACTACTTGATTCATTTCAATAAACCAATCAAATGGAATTTCTCATTTAGTTTCTGGTGGATAGGGAATTGTTAGAGACTTGCCCAAGGAGGAGACATCAAGAAGGCAGAAAGAAACCTGGCTTTGAGTTTGAGCAGAACCAAATCTTCAAACCAGACAACCAAGAGGGCAACTGACAATTGATCAGAAAATTGCCTCAGTTCAAAACAAATAATGAACTTTACTTTTTTATAAATTGAACAAGAAAAACTTCCTTTGTACAAAATAAAGAAGAATACATAAATCAAATGACAAAAACTTCCAAAACACAATGTAAATGATGATGTGAAAACTACCTTTGTACAAAATAAGGAAGAATAAACTGTTTAAATCAAACGAAAAAACTTCCAAAACACAATGTGAATACTCTGGAAGGAGGTGACATATATATTAAATTGGACTTGAAAACATGGCCTCCAGATCACCACGCATAGGAATGAGAATGAAGCTACACAATCAGTCTTCCATACAAGTGGTAAGGTAAATTCTGAACAAGACTACCATCACTAAGATGTTACCCAAAGTCATACAGGAGGCAATAGGCCAAACTGATGGAGAGTATATCACCTTTGAAAACAAACAATAAGATCTAGTTGCCTCTGTTGGACAACTGTCGGCAACACGACCCAAAACATTCTTTATGAGGTGGGGCAAAGAAGATCTAAGAAAATACTGAGAAAGAAGTACAAAAAGAACTATCTACTCTCGCTCTAGTTCTTGGAATCAACATAAATAGCAATAAGACATACAAACTGTTCCCAAGATACTTACATAGAAACGTTGATGTGTTTACCTAGCGATGAATTAATCAATCGCCCATTGTAGAGAAAGAGTGAGATCAACACTGGACAGCCTATGCAGGAAGCAACACTACATAAGACATGCTTCAAGACCCAGACAGATAATGATTTAGAAAGCCTACAAATGCTAAGAAAGAAAGAATGGAGTTAAAAAGAAAAAATTATTCTGACCAGAGTCAGAGGTAGATCTTACTTTTATTTAAGGCTCTGTACATTCTGTATAAATGTCAAAAAAGAACAGAAAAATTCAAATTGGGTTTTACTGACAACAGCAGATATAGCCATAACTTGTCATCGTGTTCATGAAAACAGTTACCTTCATTAGTACTTGAAATATACAATCAGTTTCGACATGTCTTCTTTGTTATACAACATAGCAACAACACAAGGAAAACAGAGGAGAAAGGATAGAAGTCATCAATCAAGAACAACCAGCACCAGTAATAGCTCTAAGATGAAACTGAGCTACCATGCACGCTCATCTGTAACAGATTCAATGTTAGAAAAGAAACTGGCCTACCTTGAGAACTTGCTGCAGTTCACACCAAAGGAGTCCCCTTCCACAAGCTCTAATCAATGGCAAATAGGTAAATGTATTAGGAGTACAATCGACACATAGCATATGCTCATAAACTTGCAGTGCAACTTTTGGCTGTCTAGCAACCTCACAAGTACTTATGAGAATATTATATGACAAAGTTCCAGGTTTGACACCACTCTTTTCCATTTCCCAAACATACTGCAAAGCTTTTTCCCAAAGCCCAAGCCGCTGACAGGACACCAATGCCATATTGTAAATCTCCGTATCCATTTCAAAGTTTCTTGATGCTTTCAAGCTTTCGAAAAGGCTTATAGACCTTGTAAATTGATCTGTCCTCTTCAAGCAATTAAGCAAAGCCCGCATTGTGTAAGCATCAGCCCTATGACCTGCAGCTTGCATATGCTCATAAGTTTTGAAAGCCAGATCCACCTCTTGTGCTTTACCAAGAGAATTGATAAGTGTGTTGTAGGTGATCTTACTTGGTCTAGTACCCAAATCAACCATTTTCTGGAAAAAGTCCAAAGCCAATATCCATTGTCCTCCTTTCGCACAAACACAGGTAAGACCTTTAAGAACATCCTCATTGGGCTTCCATCCATTATTAGTCATATCATGGTATGCCTGCAATGCAAGCTCAACTTGATCACTTTGCACAAAGGTACTCACTAAAAGGCGATAGGTCACCATTGTCTCTTTGCAACCTTTCTGCTTCAATTTTCCCCACAGTTGATGCACTTCCTTCCATTTGCCTACTCTCCCACAAACAGATATCAGTGTATTGTAAGCAACTGTATCCAGTCTCAAACTATCCTGTGTTTCTATTTCTTTCAACAAATGGAGAGCATATTGCCAACCTCGAGAGTGCCCAACTGCTTTTATAACCAAACTATATGTATATTCTGAAGGCTTAATAGTCATCTTCTTCATACTTTCAAAAATACTTAATGCATCATCAATGAAACCCCTTCTCAGAAAACAAGCAATAAGGGAATTGCAAGCATGCAAGGTGGGTTGCAGACCTGAATCTGCCATCCTTCTATACAAGGTCGAAGCACTGGAGACCTTGTTGGCTCTGCAGAGACTGATGACCATTATTGACAATCTTGCTTCATTTCCTTCAATTGCAAGGGAACTAAAGTTACCTCCGTTTTCAACATAGGTACCCTTATTACCCTCAAACCCTGCAAACCCTGTACCCTTATCTCCATAACCCAACACCTTATCGTTAAATTTCAAATTTCTTTCAGTCAATTCAACCACATTGAGACGCAAATTAGACTCTCTGACAGATGGGTTTTTCTCTGAACGTTCTTTTCTCGTATTGTAATTAAAATTTTCCACTATTCTGCAGCTCTTGCGCTGCACTATTTCTTGACCAACAAAACACCGGAATTCAATATTCACTGGAGAACAGTGTATTAGCATAAGTCCTGCCATAGATAACGGCATTGTAGATTCTCATTGAAGTCTCCCATAAATTACCGTCTGGATTTTTGATAATAGACAAACAATTTAACGCCACCCAACATTGAAAAATCAAGTCTGATACCAGCCCCTGCCTGACAAGAATTTACAGGACATCTTTCCAGCGTTCTCGAATTTGTTCTGCAGAAATAAGAATTTATAGCGTCTACAATGACTTCTGGCTTTCATTCATAAGCAAACCCAATGAATATGGGTTTGGGAATGGCATGCTATGGCCTTCAAAACAACATATACATGTCGAGCTAGAGGGGAAATGATTTAGTCTAGATACGACGATAACAATGTCTGCCGATGGCTATCGAGAGAAAGTGTATGGCGAACATTTTAAGTTGTAATTTGTTTTTTTGGGGTAGTTTTGAGTAGTTTTGGACTTTAATGTTTTTTCTTCAACTCGTGGTACATTAATGCTAAAACTTAAATTTGTAAGGGTAGTTTTGGGCATTAACGTATTTTATTCGATTTATGGTGTATTAATGCTAAAACTTAAATTTTTATTTTTTCTAGGTTATCAAAGGGTTATTAAAGACCTTGAGGAGGTCTTTGTGGTAAGGGATTCATCATCCAGGTTTAGGGTTTTGATTGCATGTACGAATGACCTGCACCAAATGGCATAAGTATATGGTAGTTAGGATGAGCAAGGAAGTCTAACCATGGACAGTTATTCCCCCCTGGTAGACTATTCGGAAGATTCAGTGTCAGAGGAAGCAATTTTCTCTTATCATTTTCTTCTTGGAGACCGAGATTTGGGTGTTCTCGAGGAGATATCATCAACCAAGGTGGATGGCGACTTTATATTGTGTAATAAGTCGTGTCAAAAGCCGAGTTCCACTGGCTTGAGATCGGGGTCAGCGGGACTTGATCATTCGAAGGTAGATCAAAGATTTACTTTGGATCGTTGTGACAACTTATTGCATGTGGGTTCAATCAAAAAAGTTGTGTACAGGGATTTGCATGGATCCCTTTCCCTTATGCCTCACGCACCAAGGCCTTCTATAGTATCGCCAAGCTCTAGGGGTGTCGAGGCGTGGATTGTATTGGAAAAAATCTCTTCTCATGTCGAACAGGAAAGTGGTAACTCTGTCTAGGATAATTCTCCTCAGCAGAAGCGAGTGGTTAAATCCAGAAGTGACAGAGTCTCTCCTATAGCGGGGAAGGATATCAAAGTCGGTCAAATCCCGGAGTTGGAGGGTCATATGTTGGTTGGAAAATTCGGTGGTTAGCAATTCTCTATCAACACTATTTATGTTTGGATGGATAAATCCTGGAGAGCTCATTTGGGTTATGTGCCTGTCGTGCATGGCCTTTCTTGCAGGTGGCAGGGTTTTGTGTTTAACAATAAGGAGGATGTGTCGAAGATCATTATTGAAAGGTGGTATTTTAAACGGCATTTACTCTGTGGTGGATGGCCATAGTTCCTGTAGATCCTGCAATATTCTCCTAATTGACAAGCCTGTAAAGGTGTTGTGTTTTGTAAGGGTGTTTCATGCTAGAACAAAAATGGTGTGATAGGAAGGACTTATGAGATGCCTTTGGTGGGTCTTACGAGTGGAGGCACGTTGGCCTCACAACAAGTCCCTTCCCTTTTACTTGAAATGAAAGGGCCCCCCAACAAATATTTGGTAAGACTTATCATTGAATTTAAAGGCTTTGAAGTCCCAACCAATCATCATTTTTACCCACAGATAAATTAGTCAACAAACCATCTCTAAGGATGGAATCTTTCATATTTTTTATGTTTTTGGTTTTGCACAGAAAATAATTTTTAAATGGTCAATTTGATTGTTTGTACTAGGAATTTTCATATCATTTCAAATTGGTTAGTCAATGAAGGGTCATTTATAATCAAGTCCTCGGATTTACCATTATTTTGAATATTTCTTCAATCGTTTATCGCTTTGAATTTCATAACTTAAAGCATGAAATTCGAAGTTGATTATGAGAAGCATTTCTACATCTCTAAGTATTATTGACCATATCATGGCAATTCAAACATCTCGGATGCTTATAAATGTTATTTCATGACAAGGTTTAACTTTATTCTCGGATAAAAATATGATGACTATCATTAGATCCAAGGTTCTTATACTTGATCTCAAGTTGTTAAAACATTTACCTTGTGTGAAACTGAAGAATGGTTTTCTTTTTGTTACATATTCATTCATGTTTCTCCAACTTGTTTAGGAGTATCTTGATTACACTATGAACCAAATCTACACCTTGGTGTCTAATCACTACTTTGAAAATGATTCCATAACAACAAGTACAACGCTATTAAAATTTTGATATTTTTTGAGTTCATTTTTATGC
>SNQJ01S0031288.1:37421-58440 GCA_010110895.2 Picea sitchensis | reverse complement strand
TGTTGATCTGTGATGCATTCGAGTTTACTAGACATCTTATACATCTTATATATGAGTTCTCTTTTCATATTTATGTGGAAATGCATTTATTTGATGTTGTTGATGCTTTAGATATTTAAAAAATTGAAAAAAATGAATATTTTGTATTTTTTTTCGTTCTTACGACATTTTCTGATATTTACCGATATTTTCCCCGATTTTGCCGATATTTTCGTTTTCGGACCCTCGACGATATTTTGTCGTTGCCGATGTTGGTAACACTGGTTTAATCAAAAGCATACAAATTATTTCTATGTTTCTCATCTAGTTTGTTGTGTTGATTGTTTTGTAAGAATTCGTGTAGTTTTCTTTCTATACGATTATAATTTCTTTTTAAATTTTATAATACTCATATCTTTTGTCTGAGATTTAGTTCTGTTATTATTGATTAAAATTTTAATTTACAAGATTCCCATAATCTTGTACATCTGTACAAATTAGTCATTTTTCTATTATATCTTCTGTAAATACTTTAGCTTTGTTTCTAGATTGTCAATTAGCATTATAGTTGTAAATATTAGTCCATAGAGTCTATAGGACAACTTTCCTATATTTTTTCTTTTACGAGGGAAGATTCTTTCATTAGCTAATGGAGCCATAAAACCCGTCACGAACAACCATACCAAACATCTTGGGTTTTGCTCTAAGGACCTCGGACTGGGTTGTCTCCTCCTCGTTGACGAGCGAATCATAACGCCCCGTCAACAAGGCCCCATATGATCCAGATTTATGAGCGGAACGCACTGACTAACAGACTGAATACAAAAACAAAGAGATGCAGAGAACAACAACAGATATCCAGTGAACAAAAACTTCTATTGAATAAATGAAATAGGCTGAAACTATAAAACTACAGTACTTAAAACAACTTGCTCGAATGGTGGTAGTTATCTCTGAGAAGAGATGCGGCTGCTACGTGCATCCGTCCGAGCAGAATGATTACAATGAGGCTCCAGAGGCCTTTTTAACATTACTCATGAATGTCAAAACCCTAGACATCCAAAAACCTAACCCTATGAGATGAAATGCCAAAAGTTATGTGGGCCCTGATGGGTAAGTTGGTCCTTCAACTTCCTAGGGTCGTAACTTTTGCATACAACCTTCGTTTTAGGCTCGTGATAGCCCTTTGGAAAGGTTTTTCGAGAACTACGCATTATGTCGTCAAACTCTGACTATGTCTACAGTTTGACTGTGGCAAGCAAAAAAAACATTGTTTAGGGCCCCAAAATGATCCTGGAAGTATAGAAAGATGTATCGACATGAAAACTTCCAAACTAAGCTAGTTGGATTAGGTGGGTGGCCACCAATCTCCACCTGGAAGATGTGTAGGGCTTCAGACAGCCCCGAAAGGGTAGAATCCATAATTACAAAGAAGTATAGAAGAACGTGTTGAACTCAAAACTATCAAGAGGAACCAATTGGAATAGGTGGGTGGCCACTAATATCCACCTGGATCAGTCCTCCCCCCTTAGGAAGCAATGGTCTCAATTTCGTTGAGTTCCCCCATCAGGTGAGGAAACTTCTGTTGAATTTGGCCTCGGGTGAGCCACTTGCCTTGGTGTAGGAGTTGCCCTGCCTTGACAAACCGATAAAGTTGCATCCTCTGCTGGTGAGTGCCCTTGACCCGTGTGTCCACTGTCTGATTAGTGGATTCTTTTTCCATGCAGTCATGGTTGAGCTTTGTTGGTGTCAGTTGTTCTGCGATCTCTGAGGTGTCCAATAATGGTCGAAAATATGGTCGAATGAGGACCACATTGAACACTGGGTGCAGGCCAAGGAAGGGTGGAGTGTTAAGCTCAAAAACATTGCTACCCATATCCTTGGTGATAGTGTAAGGCCCATAGCGAAGTGGGCGGAGCTTCCAATGGGGCCCTGTAAGGCACTCTTTCTACAAATGTAACCAAACCTTGTCTCCCACTTGAAACTGGTGCGATACCTTGTGTTGATCATGGCGTTGCTTGTACTTAGCATTGGCTCTCTGCAAAATCTCATAGACCTATTGGCAGATGTGTTGAATCCGCTCAATGAATCTGGTGGCTTTGTCAGCCTTAGACTGAACATGGGAAGATTATGCATGTGTGGTGGCAAGAGATAATGCAACATCAATGGGACCCAAGGGTTGGAATCCCAGCCCCACCTGAAATGGGCTATGGTCGGTGGAGCTATGGAGAGCCCTGTTGTGGTTGTGTTGAACATAGGGAAGACTCTCATCCCAAGTACGCGGATGCTTAGAGTTGTACATACGTCGGATGTGCACAATTATCTGATTGACGACCTCTGTTTGGTCATTGGTTTAGGGGTGAAAAGCAGTGGATTTAGTGAGCTTGGTGTCCAACAGTGACCAGAGACTCGACCAAAATGTGTTGAGGAAACTGTTGTCCCGATCATAGATGATGGTCTATAGTATCCCAAAATGGACCCACACTTGTTCGAAGAAGATCTTGGCAATATCTGTCGCTATGATGCTATTCTTGCAGGTTATGAGGATGGCCATCTTCGAAAACCGATCAACTACCACAAATACATAATCATTGCCTTGCTTGGTGGACGAAAGGCCAGGCATGTAATCCATCGAGACGGATTCCCAAGGCCTCTCGGGACTAGGACGAGGGGTGTATAAGTCTTGCTTCTTGGTGGTTGGCTTGGCAATGGCACAGGCAGTGCAAGATCTAATATACTTGTTGATGTCATGTCAGTGTTTTGGCCAATAAAAATTGACAATGGCACAGGTAGTGCAAGATCTAATATACTTGCTAATGTTATGTCAATGTTTTGGCCAATAAAAATGTCTATGTAGAACTACCACAGATTTCTCCACGCCAAAATTTTCCGCCATCCGACTGTAGTGAGCCTCCCATATTAGCTTTGCACACTTACCTGCAGGAACACAGAGATGGCCAAGATGACATAACAATCCGTCCTGAATGTGAAAATCGGTGACATTCGCGCATGTACCCAAGAGCTGATAGGTGGTGGCGAAATTCAGATCTTGCTGATAAAGTTGGGGCCACTCAGATGACAAGGGGCGCTAGGAGAACACTTGGAGATGTGTAGAATGCTATGGAGGATGACACCACCAGAGGAATGGCCTCATCATTTTGTTCACACGTTAGAAGGGATTCCAGCAAACTCGTATACAGACCAGGAATTGCGCGGAGGAACTACAAAATGGACAGTATTACAACATAAATTTATAGTCACTTTCTCATTTGAGCATGAGAACCCCAACATAGACTCAACACTTAAACAAATCAGAGGGGTGATATTCATTAAAGAACCATAAGTTGAACTCATGAAAAAAGAACAACAACAGAACAAACATATAGTAAAAGAACTATTGTCATACTACCATGTGCAGGAAGAAGAACTAGATGAAGATGACCTGCGAAACATTCAGATTGCGGAAGTTGAAGGTTAAATAGAAGTGGAAGGTCCACCTCTGGAATCATAAGTATTTTCTGTGCCGATCAAGGTGAAGAAAGTCAACATTGAGACAGTTGAGAATCCCAAAATGGCCAGCACTGGAGATTACTGGGATGAGAAAACAATGGAAAGCATAACATAGTTACTGTGTGAGTACAACGACCTATTCCCAACAATGTTCACATAGATGAAAGGAATAGCAGGATAGTTAGGTGAAATGAAGATACCTCTCAGATCTGAGGCAAGACCGATCAGACAAAGACCCTATAGATTAAACCCAATATATAACCAAAAAGTGAAAGCAGAAATTGATAGGATGTTGGAGGCTGGAATCATAGAACCAATAGAGGAATATGAATGGGTAAGCCCTATGGTAGTTCAGGAGAAGAAGCAGGGAGAGATAAGGATATGTGTCAACTTGAGGAAATTGAATGATGCGTGCCTAGATGACTCGTTCCCTACTCCTTTCACAAATGAGGTGTTGGAGAACGTAGGAGGCCAGGAAGCTTACTCATTCACCGATGGATTCTCAGGCTACCATTAGATCAAGATAGCTCTTGAAGACAGATACAAGACCATGTTTGCCACAGAATAGGGGTCCTACCAATACACAGTCTTGCTGTTTGGACTGAAGAATGCACCGGCAATATTTTCCAGATTAGTCATAGTTGCATTCAAAGAATTCATCCACTAGTTTTTAGAGGTATATCTGGATGATTGAACAATCTACAGTCTGTTGAAAGACCATGTAGAGGTGTTGAGGCTGATGTTAGAAAGATGTAGGAAGTGCCAGATATCATTGAACATCAAGAAGTGCATCTTCGGAACATTCTTTGGGATACTATTGGGTCATATAGTATGCAAACAAGGCTTGCTAGTCGATCCTGCCAAGATTGCAATACTTGTTAATTTACCACGACCAAAATCAGTATGTCAGTTAAGAGAAACATTGGGACAAAAAGGATATTACAAGAAATTTATAAAAGGGTATGTGCGGATCACTGTGCCAATGGAGAAATTGTTAAGAAAAGACAACAAGTTTCAGTGGAATGAGGATTGTCATCGAGGATTGGACACCCTGAAATAGAAGATGGTAACCACACCAATACTAGTATTCCCAGATTGGGAAAAGACATTCCATATGCATGTAGATGCATCAACCATAGCACTTGGAGCTATTCTAGTGCAACCAGGAGTACGAGAATTGGACAATCCTATAACATTTTCTAGCAGAAAACTGTCAGAATCAGACCAGAATTACAATACCACAGAGAGAGAAGGATTAGCTATGGTCTATGCACTTCAGAAGTTCAGACAATACTTATTGGGAAAACATTTCAAGATGTTTACAGGCCATTCAAACCTCAAATACCTCGTCAACAAGCCAATGTTGCGGGGGAGAATTTATAGATGGTTATTGTTGTTCCAGGAATTTGACTTCGAAGTGATAGTCAAACCAGGGAAGTTGAATGCAAGACTTGATCACCTGTCAAGGAACAAAGGAAGCAGAAAGCAGTAGGGCAAATGGAGGAAATGGAACAACAAGTCAACATAGCTATCAAATTGTTAGATAGAGAAGCACAACTATGGACAAAGCTGGAGGAGGATCAACAGGTTCAACAGTGGGTCCAGAAAGAGGAAAAGATAAGCGCATCTATCCAGGACCTCAAGCAGAGACAGAAGATGCTGAAGATCACTGAGCGTCTCAAAGGAGTACAAGATATGAAGAAGTTGCAAGCATAACTCATAGTCGCGCAGACACAGAAGAAGGATCGACAAACTCAAATGGAGCCTCTCCAAGAGCTAGCAGCAAAGGTCATTGCACAAGCAGAAGAGGTAAAGAAGAACATGGCACAAACTTAGGCAGAGTGCATAGAGATGATCAACGAGGAGATTACAACGCAAGTATTGGATGCGCTTAGAGAAAAGACCACGCAGTCTCAAACACAAGCAAGGGAACTCACAGAGAAGTTCCAGACTCTCGCAGGAGTTGTTGAAGAAGCCCACAAAGTTTAGGTGGCTCGGGACGATCCACATGTCAATGTTGGGATCCTGTTGGATGCAGACCTAGTCAGGAGAAAAGGCTATTTTTGGGAAGAGAAGCATGAAAGGAGGAAAGACAGCTAGAAGGAAAAGCAACACCTGTGAGGGAATCATGTGAGGTGTGCATGCAAGGAAGACCTAACGACACTAGGTTTAGGGTTTTTACAATGTATTGTAGTGGCCGATGAGCCAATAATATAAATAGGTAGTACTTAGAGGAAGAAAGGGACCGAGTAAGAGACAGGGAGGATAGAGAGGACGAGAGCAGAGGACGGATGGCAGAAAGTTGTAAGAACTGTACGAGTCATTAAGATGGAGAGCTAAGGAAGCAGTGAGTGACCCGATCCCAAGGGTTAGATCGCAGGTTGAGGAGCCTGGTGCGACCTAGTCAGCGTCACAGGGATCGAGGAGCATGTTAAAAAGAGTAAGATCTAAGATTGTAAACATGTGCGGCGTGACATATTACTAAACCATAATAAAGAGATTGAGAGCCAGATCTTTGTGGACGTATCCCAGGAGGGGGTGAACCATGGTAACACATGTGTTGTGTGAATGAATGCAGGCGTCCTTATTGTTGTTAAGTGGTGAATGTTAGATGAAGGAATTAACTAGCTAGATATGGAATTTTCATGCATGAATATAATAACTGTTATAATCATATGTTAAACTGAATAAATAAATATTACAATATACAGCCGCAGATCTCCACTCATTCCCAGGTTTCAAACACCTGAGTATTGCAGCCACCCATAGAGCTATCTCGGGTGAGACTGTGTAGTACACCCTATGTGCTACGTTGCCTTCTGGTCTACAAGAGGGGCCGATAGTTTTAGAGGTCTTTTGTTGGGAGCTTATCAAATATGAACCAAGGTCAACTATGAAAATAAGGTAGGATCAGGATAACTAATAAATAATCCTAAGTAGAAGAGTAGAAAACCAACAACTACCAACATGTCACACGAGAGTTACTTAACCATAGTAGGCGTCATTTTTATTTGAACTTACATATTGTAATAGGTCGTGGAAAAAGGGTCGATGGTGAAGTTCTATGAATTCCATGACACTAGCCGGTTGATGGCCTCATGGTGGAAGGAGGACAAGAAGTTCATTAACCAGAGCACTGAATGGTATGGGATGATTAACCTGAGGGATCCATACATCTATTTGATGGCTTTCATCTGCTGGCTATATGGAGAAAAGGACTACTCCAAGTTTTCAGAAGCATGGATGCCTTTGGCGTACACAGTGGTGATCTTTGGGAGCATCTTCAACTAGGGAGAAATAATTTCTAAGAAATTGAGCATTTGTGTACAACAAGCTCAAACGTCGAAAGAAGGGGAAGCACCCACTTTCTACATGGCCTCATACCTGCTCGATGTCATCTGCGCAAGGAATTTCTTCGCTGGCATGAATTTAAGCTAGCACGTTGCAAAGCTCCCGGTCCACGTTTATTTCAGCATACTATGGGAGAACATGTATAAAAAATCTTACGCACTCATATGCGATGAATTCATCGCCCGTATTTATTTTATTATTTTTAAGAAGGAGTACCCAAGATTATCTGAAGCATCCAAGAAAATGGTGGCAAAGGTAAGCCATTGGTATTTAGATGAACGCTCAACCTATATCAGGGTGTTCGGGGCCACCAAAGCACCACATCTCCTACTTGCTCATGTCCCAGACCGACTCGTTGTGGGAGAAATATGTTATCAGACCATCCTGAAGAGCTATAACACCACGTTAGTCAAGGATAAGAAACACGCGTTCATACTCTACGGTTTCCATGTAAGGTTTTATATGGTAAAGGATACTGCTCAAGCCAAACAAGAAGGGTTGAGAAAACTTGAATTCATGTTCCCGACAGGCCGATTCCGCAAGCACGACCCTAAAGGCCTAGTCCTCCAACATGCTTCACAGGTATAATCATGTTGGCCATATGCTCATGATAAGTTTGAGGACGAAATTTTCACAGAGTGTGCACAGGACTAGGACGAGGTGGTGCAAAGAATGGCCAACCCAAACATGACCAGGTTCAAGGCTATGAACATGGATGAACAGGTGGAAACGATAGAGTAGTCGACCCAAGAGGCCCTCAGAACCAGGGAAGAAATCAGAGCGGCAGAGACAACAGAGAAACAAAGAAGGGGATTGCCCTTGCTAGAAGGAGCACAAAGAATCATTGATCAATTGCAAAATGACCTTGATTTGATAGAAATGACGAGGATTCCTGCTGATGACCCAATCGAAAGTTGAGGAGAACCAAGTGGCCTAGAGCCGATGCAGGTTGAAGAATTCACCGAGTCAGAAAACCCTGAAGTTACACCACCACAGATCAGATCACCAGGGGAAATTTCAACCCAGCCCGAGATAGAGAGGACATCGGGTAGAACAAGTGTACCGAATCCCTTGTTCAATTTGATAACCATCTACGATGAGGAGGAGAGTTCGGAGGTGTCCCTGGTGACTCCGGTGCAGATTACAGAGGAGAAAGAACCTGAGAGAGCATCTACCTCGGGTCCCGATGCTCTAGTTCAGAGCCGTCTGCAGAGCAAGCATGAGGTAGAAAGTGCCTTAGACACGGATCCACTCGACATACCGGGAACCCCACTAGAAAATGCAAGGGATGAGCTAGGATCAGGCGAATAGGAAGAAGAAATTCCACAACAGGAAATCGACATTTCAATAGTTGATTACCAAGTAAGTATCGAACCTGCCCATGGTCCCTCAGTTTTGGCTGATACCTTACCAGTCGATGAGAAACAACTAGAATTCGAGCCATTAGGACATAAAGAAGAGGTTCAAGAACCCAACCTAGAACAAATATACATAGTCGGGAGCCTGGGAAATACTCTAACTTGGGGAGAACAACAAATCCCCAAACCTGTTGATGAGTTTGCCGATATACAAGAAATCGCCTACGATCGAAAAAGGAAAGCCATTATGAAGAGAATCACTAAGAAGAGGAGGCTCACATTGGAAAGTTTGATCCTCATCACCACAGAGGAAAAATTTATTAGCATAGAGCACGCCAAGACGTCAAATCTTATCGACGCAGCGATGGCTATCACAGATGCCACCCTGGATAGAGAAAGAAAAGATGAGGAGGATTTGGCCATTGCGCTAAAGGAGTTGCATCATCTACGCCACTTGGTGAAATACTATCAGGACTCCACACAAGCCACGGTATTTTTGAGAAGTGAGTTCTAAAACACTTATGTTAAATTCATGAATGAACACTACCTTTTCACTGCGGGGATAGTCGACTTCCAAGAAGACACCCTTATGGCACTAGCGACCTCCAAAGACGTGGAAAGATGGTACGAGAATGCACACCAAGCAGTGGAAAGAATTGATTACATCAATGCGGTTCAAAAGGGTTGAGACGCTGAAGAGCACAACATTCGGGTGTTAAGGGACAACAACATAGATAGGATAAGGAAGACGACCGAATACTGGGTGAAAATGGGTCAAGAACCTCAGTGGGAGATTAAAAAAAAATTGGTCGATTGCGAAATAAGTTGGGTCAAGATTAATCGGGAGATGGAAGACATCGATCTCCCAGAATTCAACTCACTCGAGGACTTTGTCAACTTGCATGACATAGTCATACAACATGCATAACAAGACTCGGCATGGACTGCAGAGATAGCAAAGGTGGTGAACATGGCGCCAGGTCAAGTACAATAGTTCATGGAGCACCTGATCAAGGCTTGAACAATATTACAACAGTTAAGTGTCAAAATAGTTAAGTATTGGGCACAAGCAAAAAAAGTAAAGGAGATCCTTTCGGCCCCGATGGACCAACACAGATTCCCGTATGCCAACACATGCGGGGAACTCTTCGTCAAATGGTCAGAGTATGAGAAGAGTCATCCACTTCAATGAAACCATTCAATGACTCTTAGAAGACAGAGAGATGGAAGGGCCACGTGGCGATGTTTTGTTTTACTTAGCTTGCATTTTTTATGGTTATTTTTAATTAATGATTTGTTATAAATAAGAGGACCGACCTTTTAGAAAGGGTCAATGCTTTTGGAAAAGACCCTCATTTTTGGATTTGTAAAGAATTATTTCGGAACTACCTTAATTGAGAAGTCTTGTTTAGGACCAAAGACACTTTTGTTTTTCATCAAAGGCGTGTGTGATTGGACGTGAGGAGTAATTACTTCCGACTTTATTTCATGAATGGACGTTGTAATGAGTAAGAGTTTCTAAATCTATTGATAAGTTAGCTGATTCAATATTTTTCTGTAGTTCTTGTTCTTAATGATGGAAATAAAATCGTTGTGTTTATGTGTGATTAATGATTAGAGCTAAGGAAACTATTTTTCTTGCCATCATTTTCTTGGATGTATTCTTTTGGTAAGTGTATCTCAGTCAATAATTGGAATACCATCAAGTTGATGTATTAGTACTAGGCTTATCACAGGTGTGAAAATCTTTGTCTGCACGCTTGAGCACAAGGGTTATCCCAAGCTCAACCCTCTTCAGTAAGTTAATATTTCCCTTTTACCCAGTTGGTTTATACTAGCACACATATTTTTATCAGACCCATCTAATAAAGAAAATACAAAAAGAGAACGTTTAAACTGAAGGAGAAACTTTTATAAGAAGATATCATGTCAATCACTATGTAAATCCCATCGATTATTTGGACGGATCGACGGATTTGGAGAACCATTCCACTATCAAATGTTGCAGAGTCTAATTGGGCCTCGGTGGTGGGTTTGGTTCCTACTATTGAATTAAAAGGATTTAGAACCCTTCAACATAATTGGCGCTAGAAGGAGGGCCTAAATGAATGAATGGCTAACAATATCTCTGATATAATATTCCACACAACCTATAGACTCAAAACAACCCACATTCATGGCTAGTCATTCTCAAGACAACCCACATACACTAAGTACTCCTGAAACGATTAAATCACCCCAGCAAGAGGAAGAACATTTATTCCATGTAATACCTTACGCTCTTCCCCATGAGGAGTTGAACCAGTTTAGAAGAATCACAAGAGCTTACGCCCGACAAATCAGATCACTACCCTTAGCTATGTTTCTTCCTCATAGAAAACAAGTAAGCAGACCAGTGGTTGACACCCCCAACCAGGTTTTTTTTCACACAATAGAAGACTTGATAGATATCGCCCTCACCGAGATCAAACATCCCCTCAATATAATCCCCGAAACACCAGTTGGTAACTACTCTGAGCCCAATGATCTTGAGTCTGACGAGGAAGGGTTTAACTCGGATCACTCAACTTCAGAGTCGGACGACATGGAGGATAAAAATGATCATAATGAAGAAAGGGGAAACCCACCTTAAAATAATCAACCTTGGTTGGCCAGAGATGCTCTGGCAATCCCTGGACGAGTACATAACCTTCCCCGAAATTCAGAAAAGTTACTCCCTAAATTTGACCATGAAAACTCAGGATTGCTTGAAGACCATATCAAAAAGTTCATACTAGCTATTATATTGATGAATGTCTAACATGAAGACATCATATGCAGGATGTTCCCCTATACCTTTGAGAATTCATCCTCCACATGGCATTTTAACTTGCATGTAGGGTCCATAACTAGTTGGGCGAAGTTTCAAAAGGATTTTTTAGACAAATTTGCAGAAGAAACCACTATATGAGCTTTGATGGCCGAGTTGTTCGCCGCCACCATGAGTTCAAAAGAAAAGGTTAAATAATTCAATAAACGATTCACCACTATCTTGAACAAATTCCAACTCGAAGCTAAACCCACTCAGGAGTTGCAAATCAAAGTATACACTAATGCTCTCCCTACTTCTATTTCCATGTTTGTAAAAAGGGCTACCAAAACGACCCTAGCTGAGAATTTCGAGGAAGCCAAAAAAATTGAATTCCAAATGAAGGGATGTAAATAAGGCTAGGTCTCATTAGTTAAGAAGGAAGTTCAACCTCCACCTAGGAGAGGACTCTTTTTGACTAGAACCGCAGGGAAATAAACAAAACAAGGGCCCGAAAAGGGAGGTGGAGACATAGAATACCTACAACGGATGATAAAGAAGTTGTAAAATGAAATCATAGACATGAAAAGAAGTGCATGGGAAGGAAACCAAGGCCAAAGGCCCTATAAACCCCTTTTTAAAAGGAGCCCACCGTTCAAAGCAATTGAACCTCCTCCATCCAACTTAAACATCGACCTGGGCAATGTAGCATCTGACTCTTTCTGTACCTATCACCAAGAGAAACATTATGAAAGAGACTATCCACAATGGGTGCAGGCCATGAATTTGATGGCTAACCAGTTCCTAGACGAAGTTTCCCTTATCGAAAAATCAAGCGGCTCAACGATGAATATTGTTGATCAGGAAGAGGTTGACACGTTGAAAGAAACAACCATGCTGTTGCAGGACCCTAACTTGCCAATGCCTTTCGATGATCTTTTTGAGGTTCAAGAACCACCCGCTAAGGTCTTGGCTATGCAAACGCGAAGTAGGGGTCAGTCAGTCTCAAATGACCTTACTGTTTCCCAAACTTTGCGAAGAAAACAAACATCCAATCACCCGAAAGAATGTTTTGTCTCCTAAAGAAATCCTATAAACATCCATACACGAGAATCACCCAAGATAGACTACAACATAGTAGAAGATTTAAAAAGATTAAAAGCAAATGTATTAGTCATGGACATGTGTAGAATTCCCCAACAAAAGGACTTTTTGTTACAAGCCCTTAAGTCAGTAGAAACTCCTAGAACAAGCACTGCCCAAGGAGAAAATCTAGCCCCCACGGATCTAAGAAATAAACCAACTCTAAATGCTTGCTTTGAAGATAAGAAAGGAAAGCCTTTTTTCCCACTGTTCCTCTTGACATTTGAAGTCTTCAACATAAACCTTTATAATTGTTTGGTTGACTCAGGGGCATCCTCTAATGTTATTCCATTATCCATCTGCAAGAAATTAAACACAGTCCCTCTCAAAAGTGATAAACATGTGATACAACTGGACAAAATCCGGTGAAAGTTATGGGAGAACTCAAGGATGTTATGATTAGAATGACAACACACCCGAAATTTGTTCAAGTAATTGACATCATTGTAGTAGATATACCAGAAACTTATGGACTACTACTTAGTCAAGATTGGTCTGATAAGTTGAATGGATACTTTAGCACAGACTGGGCTCACCTTTTGTTGCCATTAAAGGGACATGCAAACATGATTAGGATCGATAGGGAAATGTATCTCAAACATACTGTCACCGATTTTAAATCCCTCAACAAACCCTCCTTGATAGATTTCCCAGTGCTAGGAAACTGATCCTGTGATTCCGATTTCGGTAATTCCCCCCCCCCCTCTCATCTGATGTGCTTCTTACTCAAAACTCTGAAATGACTTTTCAAGAAAATGTACTGACAATGGCGGAAGAAACCCTCTTCTGTCAATAACCTCTATTGGAAACCCCAGATGAAATAAGGGGAGAGGAGGAAGTTAGTAAGCATGGAGAAGCTGATTATTCTCTCTCCCAAGTATGGACCTTGTACTTTGATGGGTCTAAATCACAAGAAGGGCCAGGAGAGGGGTGTATCCTTATTGATCTGAAGGGCAAACAAAATTTCTTGTCTTGGAGACTAGAATTTGAATGCACTAATAACACCGTCGAGTATGAAGCTTTAGTGGAAGGGCTAAATAAAGCCATAGACTTAAACGTTAAAGAAATAAAGGTTTTCGGAGACTCTGAAATCATAGTTAGGCAAGTAAGGAATATTATACATTGCCACTCTCCCCACCTAAGGAATTATCAATAGGAAGTGCACATGCTAATAGAGCATCTTGAAGCCTTCAACATTACAACGATCCTCAAAACAAAGAATACGTTTGTCGATTCCTTGGCCACTGCTACCTCAAGGCTATCCCCTTTAGAAGACTATGAAGTCTCCAGGTTCACTGTGGAGCTACTCTACAAACCATCAGTTCCCAGCACTATTTCTAATTGGAAATCCTTCGAAAGAGATGAACATATCATGAACATTTTAACCAATCAAGAAAATTTTAAAGACTTGGATATTGACAATGAAGTATTCCAAGAGCAACTAGTAGAAACTAATCCCCATGAACAAAGAGGTGAAACAAATCAATTGACTGACAAACCAAGGTTTCACACGATACCGAAAGGGGTAGCCAATTTGGAGAACCTCTTTGACTTAAGGGAAATATTTAAAGGGTCAACAAACACAAAGACATGGAGTTCCTGTCCCATGTACGAGACTATAAATCTAGGAACCCTGGAGAACCCTAAGAATATAAATCTTGGCAAGACAATATCTAAAGAAGAAAGGAAATCCTATCTCAAACTTTTCAAAGAATATCAAGATGTTTTTGTGTGGTCCTACTTGGATATGAAGACTTATGACACTCGTATCATTCAACACACAATCCCGTTAAAACCCGGAGTAAAACCCTTGTAATAGAAGCTCCGGAAGTACCATCCATCTCTAGAACCCCTCATGTGTTAGGAGTTAAAGAAACTACTAGATTCTAAAATTATCTTTCAGGTTATACACTCTGCCTGGGTGGCGAATTTGGTTCTTGTCAGGAAAAAGTCTAGGGAGATCCCCTTGTGTGTGGATTTCAGAAACCTCAACAAAGCAACAGAAAAGGATAACTACCCAGTCCCACCAATGGAGAAACTCTTGCAGACCGTGTCTGGTTCTGAGATATTCTCCTTGCTGGACAGGTTTTCAGGTTACAACCAAGTTCTAGTTTCAGAGGAAGATCGATTGAAAACTACCTTCCGAACCAAGTGGGGAACCTTCGCTTATAAACTTATGCCCTTTGGGTTAATCAATGTAGGGGCAACCTTCCAAAGGGCCATGGACGTAGCTTTTCGGGGACTAATCAACAAATGTGTAGTAGTTTATTTGGACGACGTGATTGTGTAATCAAAGAATAGAGAAGATCACATCCAACACCTAACCCAAATTTTTGAAAGGTGTAGGAAATACGATATATCTTTAAACCCTAAGAAAACTATCTTTGGTGTCGAGGAAGGGAAACTACTAGGTCATATTATATCTCAAGCATGAATTTGCATAGACCCAGAACGAATTAAGGTAATATCTCAACTTCCCTTACCCCACAACAAAAAGACTATGCAATCCTTCTTTGGGAAAATCAATTTTATGAGGAAATTCACCCCCAATTTCGCCAAAACAATAAAACCCTTACAAAAAATGATCCACTAAGATGTTGAATTTAAGTGGGATGACGAACGAAAAAAGTGCTTTCGGCAATATTAAGACTGCAATATCTCAAGCTCTAGTATTGCAAAGTCCCGACTTTAGCAGATATTTTTTCTCTATACTTTTGCCTCCGACCAATCGTTAGCTGCAGTATTGACTCAGAAGGATGATGACAACAATGAGGCGCTGGACTAATTTATGAGCACTAATATCCAAGGGGTAGAACTAAATCACCCTGCTATAGACAAACATGCTTATGCGATGTACAAGGCAGTAAAAAATTTCAGATCTTACATCCTAAAAAACCACACCAAATTCATTGTGCCTTATCCTGCAGTTTGATCCCTACTCACTCAATAGGAGATGGGGGAAATAAGAGGAAACTAGACGGCAGTGGTCCAAGAATTTGATCTAGATATAAAACCTGCCAAACTGGTTAAGAGACAAGGATTGTGTAAACTAGCCGTTAAAGCCCAGGATCAAGTAAATGAAGACCCCGGGTGGGAGAATGAATTGGTGTTATGGTGTAGTGAAGATTTATATGTTTCCCCAGGGCATGCGTCTTGATATGGGAAACTAAATCATCTCCTACATCACGGGACTTTCCCAGAAAATCTAAACCCTAAAGAAAGAAAAACTCTCAGACTAAAATTGACACAATATAGCCTCATAAATTCAGTGCTCTTTCATGTGAATTATGATGGGGTAATTTTAAGATGTCTCGAACGTGAAGACGCAGATAAGGTTCTGAAGGATCTCCATGATGGTCTCGCAGGTGAACACTTTGTAGGGAATACCACCGCTCACAAGATACTGAGATCCGACTATTATTGGCCTACTATGTTTAGAGACACTCGCACACACACTAGAAATTGTAAAAATTGTCAAATGAGCGCATGCAGGGAAAATAGAGCAGTTGTCCCACTCCAACCTGTGGTCATATCTAGACCATTCGAGCAATGGGGGTTAGATGTCATAGGATAAATTACACTGAGTTCTTCAAAACAACATATATACATACTGACTGCTACATACTATTTCACGAAATGGGCAGAGGCCATCTCTTTGACTCATGTGAACGAAAAGGTGGTAATCCAATTCATAGAACAACAATTGATCACAAGGTTCGATATGCCTTCTGTTCTTTTTTTTGATAATGCCACTTACTTTTCTTCCACCCTATTTACATATTTTGCGCTAGACAAAGGAATCATAATCAGATACTCTGCAAACTACTATCCACAGAGGAATGGAGTGGCAGAATCAACCAATAAGAACCTAGTGAGGATATTAAAAAAAATAGTTGCAGACAATCAGAGGAATTGGCATAGTTCACTTCATAAATCCTTATGGGCCGATAGGGTAACACCCAAGGAAGATATATGGAATTCCCCATACTTTCTTGTATACGGACAAGAAGCCATTCTCCCAAATGGGCTTATATCTTCCATCTCTTCAGCTTGCTCATGGTTCTAGAGGACAACCCTCATCAACTATTCAACAGAGAATTGATACCCTCCTCATGCTAGAATAAGAAAGCGAGAAGGAAAAATCAAAGTTCATCGCTCATCAACAGATAGTTAAAAGGTGGTTTGACAAGCATAAGGCTAAAGAGAAGAATTTTGAAGTGGGAGACTTAGTCCTGAAATGGGACAGAGCGAATGAGCCAAAGGGAAAACATTCAAAGTTTCATAATCTATGGATTTGACCTTTTCAGGTAGCCGAGAAACTTGGGGCAGGTACGTATCGGTTGCAAAATCTGAGGGGGGGACCTGACGCCCTCCCGATGAATGACCAAGCCTTAAAACAATATTTCTGTTAAAAACAAAAATGTGTGTGTGTTTTATTTTTAGGTTGATTGTAGAGTCCTTTATTTCTGTTTTCTTTTTGTGGTTTTTTTTTGCGCTTTGAAGTTGTGTTCCGCAAGGAATTGGTTGACCTTAATTCAAATGGTATGGAAAACTCTATTCCTGACTCATGCTTACATACAACACAAGAAACGTTGGGTGAATTGCTTTTGTCTTAAAAGAGTTCTATATCTAATCTTTGCAAATAGACAACCTTGGCAAGTGATGAAGTGTCTGCCTGGTGGTCTGGTAAAACCTAAAGGGAAAGATGGTAAGCTGGAAAGGACCACATGTACCTCAATACAGAGCTAGCAAAATTTCACCTTAACCATCTCATCTTGTAGATAACAGACGTACTCCTCTCCCACTCGCTCTGGGCATCTCTGCTGAAAATAAATCACCTATATCAAATGAGTGCAAAGTAGGAGAGGGTATGCATATAACTCCGTCGGGGCTATGGACACTCGCTGGAAGCGAAGCAAGGTCTGTGACATTAGGGTGACTCCGCTGGGGCTATGGACGCTCACTGGAAGCGAAACAACACCGCAACAAGTGGATGATGATAACTAAAAGGCCTGGTGCCAGTGAATGATTTACTCGATTCTTTTCAAAAGAGGGCGTGGGTCATGGTTAAAGGGAACGAAGGTGGAATAAAGGTTGAAACCACACAAGTAGGCACAAATTCATGAACTAGGGGAATTTCAAATGCAAGGATAGAAGAGACTCTAATAAAAAAACAAAACCAATTAAGTTCTTAACCAACCTCTGCATCAACTAAGCCCAGGGAATTAACAAAATTCTACTTTCACCTAGTAAGTCGCCATTTGTTGAGCACTCAACACAACCTAAAAGCCTTATGAAATTTTATCACTTTTTGGGTACCACTTGTTTTCTTCACTGTCTAAATTGATTTCACATTGGGAAATGGTTTATCTTTGTTTTTTTTCATGACTCTTATCATCAAGTCAGGTTTGTTTGAACTTGTGAAACCTCATGTCTAAAAAGAACTTGACGCCCAAATTGAGAATCGACAGCTAAAACTGCACCTAACGCGCTCAGGTTCGGCGTTGAAAAAATTCAAGCAAGTAAAGGAACCACACGGTTACAATAGTCGTCGAGTGTCGATGCCCATCAGCATGGATAGAAGGCAGAGTTGGTTTGTGTAAGTTATTCTCACAAAGTTTCAAGAGATAGCCGATGCCCTTCGGCATCGACCAAATACGGGAAGGATAGACATTGACAAAGTCGTAAAGAAATCACCGATTGCCAATGACCGATGCGTTTCATCGGGGCCGGGTAAATCTAGAAAGGTTAAAACCATCGTTTTGTCTACAACAAGCATATGGCTGATCACCGATACCCGATGCATTTTTGGCATCAGAACTTTTTCGAGAGAGTCGATCCGAGAGCACTTGGGTAGGTTTATCGTCGATCACCGATCCTTGATATGCTTCGACGTCAACAATGTAGGATTGGGTTTTAGAAAGTATAGTTTAAAGTAAGTCGGGATTCCGATTAACACGGGAAAATGAAGCCACCAGTCTCGAATGCCACATGTCTTTACCATGTAAAGGGGTCGTACGACCTAGTTTCATCCCGAGTCATATTAAGGTTCCCTGGGTCCCAGTCACGCCTCTTAGTCAGCTTTTCCATGACAGTTCTATGTGGCAAGATCGATAGATGTCAGAGATTTTGCAAGGAGATATCAACGAAAATGTTTTAAGCACAATCCTGACCCCTGATCCACCAATGGAACAAGCAGAGCGATGGGATTAGATTTGGACTTTTAATAAACCAGTTAATGATCGATCCCGTATTTGTTGCTACCTCATGCACCGATTAGACAACAACAATTTGAAATCACCAATAGACCACATTACCACCTGCGCCTGCGTCCGCACCGTCAACCCATGATGAATTTAATTTTAAGACATCTCTGAAGATCTGGCGACATATTTAATGAAGTTGCACTCATAATCAGAATTGAATGGCTGATGTGACGAGGTAAGTTCATCCTTGTTTAAATCTCTAGAATAGTTTTGAAACAAATTCATTTTGCGCACAAGTTGAATTCCATAGTATTCAAAGGAGCAAAGCGAGCGTCTCGAGATTGTACCGACCCTCCAATTATCAAAACTAGGTTTAACAAGCTACAGAGGTATGTGTTCAAGTTTGTCAATTCATTAGTCGTAATATATATATGAATCTAGTTTTCTTTCATAGTCTCTAAACTATGTTCTATTTGCAGGTATGATGCCGCCGAGAAAGTCAACCACCAGACATTGGTCAAGGGATCCCAAGCTAAAAGAAGTTGAAACAAGCGAAGGTTCCTCTCCAGGGACCGCGAGGCAATTGGAGTACGCTCCCAGGGCGAAGCCTGTCATTAAAACATCAACAAAGAAATATTTTGTCTAGCCTCCGGATACAGAAGCAAGCACCGGATCCAAAGTTATGCTCCCACAGTGGGGGAACCTCTTCAACAGAATTAGCCAAGAAGAATACCCAAATTATATCCCACACATCGACCCAGACATAAGGGCTCTCGATGACCAGGTGTTCCCGAACATCCGAAGGTCGTATTTACACACGGTGGCCAACAAAACCCCGATTTTCCCTTGCACAGAGGTTCTGAAATGGCTAATCGACCAAATGGATGGGAAGAAGTGCTTGATCAGAGATGAGAATGGCAGGTGTGTAGGCGTTTTCCTCCCAACATAATTCCAGAAATACTACAAGCTCATGGACCCAGAGGAGCGGCTTAACACAGACTTTGTGGTGAAGTTCTATGAATTCAATGACACCAGCCAGTTGATGGCCTCATGGTGGATGGAGGAAAATAAGTTCACTAACCGGAGCAATGGATGGTATGGGACGATTAACCTGAGGGAGACATACATCTATTTGATGGCTCTCATCTGCTGGTTATATGGAAAAAAGGACTAATCCAAGTTTTCAGAAGCATGGATGCCTTTGCGTACACAGTGGCGATCTCCATGAATAGCTTCAACTGAGGAGAAATAATTTCTAAACAATTGATCATTTGTGTACAACAGGCTCAGACGTCGAAGGAAGGGGAAGCACCCACTTTCTACACGACCTTGTACCTGCTCGATGTCATTTGCGCAAGGAATGTTTTCGTTGACAAAAATTTAAGCTGGCACATTGCGGAGCTCCTGATCCACGTTTATTTCAACATACTATGGGAGAACATGTACAAACAATCTTACGCACTCATCTGCGATGAATTCATTGCCCGTATTTATTTTATTATTTTTAAGCAGTGCCCAAAATTATCTGCAACAACCAAGAAAATGGTGGCAAAGGTAGGCCATTGGTATTTAGATGAATGGTCAACCTATATCAGGGTGTTCGAGGCCACCAAAGCACCACATCTCCTACCTTCTCATGTCCCAGACCGACTAGTTGTGGGAGAAATCTGCTATTATACCATCCTGCAGGGCTATAACGCAACATTAGTCAAGGACAAGAAGCAAGCGTTCATACACTACGATTTCCATGTAGGGTTTTATCTGATAAAGGATACTTCTCAAGCCAAACAAGAAGGGTTAAGCCAACTTGAATTCATGTTCCCAACATGAAGATTGTGCAAGCACGACCCTAAAGGCATGGCCTTCCAACATGCTTCACAAGTATCATCCTGTTGGTGGTACGCTCATGATAAGTTTGAGGATGAAATTTTCACGGAGTGCGCCCAGGACTGGGATGAGGTGGTGCAAATAATGACAAACCCAAACATGACCAGGTTCAAGGTCATGAGCATGGATGAACAAGTGGAAATGATAGAGTAGTCGGCTCAAGAGGCCCTCAGAGCTAGGGAAGAAATTAGAGTGACAGAGACAACAGAGGCACAAAGAAGGGGATTGCTCTTGCTAGAAGGGGCACAAATAATAATTGATCAATTGCAAAATGACCCTGATCTGATAGAAATGACGAGGATTCCTGCTGATGACCCAATCAAAAGCTGAGGAGAACCAATTGGCCTAGAGCTGATGCAGCTTGAAGAAATCACCGAGTCAGAAAAACCTGAATTTCCACCACCACAGATCATATCACCAGGGGAAATTTCAACCTAGCCTGAGATATCGAGGACAACAGGGAGAAAAAGTGTACCAAATCCCTTGTTCGATTTGATAACCATCTACGATGATGAGGAGAGTTGGGAGGTGTCCCTGGTGACTCCAGTGTGGATTACATAGGATAAAGAACCTGAGAGAGCATCTACCCTGTGTTGAAATAATGTAACTGCGAAGAGCATTCTTATTATTGGATTAAATCCCCATTGTGGATTAATCATTATTATTATTTTGTTATTGGATTAAATCCCCATTGTGGATTAATCATGTCATTATTAATATTATTGTTATTAGATTAATCCCCATTGAGGATTAATCATGTCGATAATTGTATAAGGACCAAATCCCCTTTTGCGGAT
>SNQJ01S0031288.1:0-37411 GCA_010110895.2 Picea sitchensis | reverse complement strand
ATGTTGGCCAAGTATCACTTTTGAACCTTGATTTTGAGGTGGTTCTGCTAGACAATATTTCTTTTGTTGTATCTCCCAAGTTTCGGCCCTTCTAGGTATGAAACTTTATTTTATGTAGTTCTCTGATATTTCTTCTCTGCAATGCCATAGATCTGATCAAAATTGGATGTACCAAGTGGAATTTACAGTAACTTCCCCACAACTTGTCGATTTTTGGCCTTTCCAGGAGATCTCACTTGTATAGCGTGCCCCGCACAAAATGATTGATATAAAATTCTGAAACTCATACCCAAAATACTACAGACTGTCCACAATCTAATGCAACCAGTCCTACTCAATTTAGATACTCTAGGAAGAAGTTGTGATTGTTTTACCTAGAACACCTTCTTGAGACTAGTCAATAGGACTAGTCAGATACCCTATCTTACACAAGGTGTATATACAAATTTAAGATGACCCAGAAGCTGAAATTTTTACCACAGATACCTTACTAATTTCTGTAAATAGCCTCCAGAGTGCAGGGTTTGAAATGTTACAGAAACGTTTTTATAGCGAAAATTATGCAATGACTCAGTTCAGGATGATTTCATAACCCTATCTTGTACAGGTTGTATCTCTTAAATTATAAGGCCTCAGGAGATGAATTTTGAACCCAACGTACCTTGATCCGTCTACCAAATATCCTCCAAGTCGTTCCTTTTGAAACATTGTAGAAAAAAAGTTATAGCGAAAATTCCAAGGTGTCTCAGATGTAGCAGCGAAACCCCAAGACTTTGAGCTCTGATACCATATGTTAAGAACCAAATATCAATATAGTATAAAAAATCCTCAGAAAAAGTACTCAACGCCTTGAAAAAGAGATAATTTAATATAATAATCCTCTTCGAGGGGGCAACCTCCTTTTACCCCACTTAAATGTTCAAGTACAAGATGATTCAAAATGAAAATGTCTCCTTGGTATATATAGGAGACTAGGAGGTATAATTACAATTAATGGTCTAAAGCCGACATAAATAAAATAACATTACGAATACAATATGCCCCAATTAAGGGGTAATGAGCCAATATTAGGGCTTAACAACTCTTCTCATACTCTGACCATTTGATGAAGAGTTCATCACATGTGTTGGCATATGAGAATTTGTGTTGGTCCATCAGGGTCGAAAATGATCTACTTTACTTCTACTGCTCATGCCTGATACTTAACTATTTTGACACTTAACTGTTGTAGTATTGTTCAAGCCTTGATCAGGTGGTCCATGAACTGTTGTACTTGACCTAGCACCATGTTATCCACCTTTTCTATCTCTGCAATCCATGTTGAGTCTTGTTCTGCATGTTGTTTGACTATGTCATGCAAGTTGACAAAGTCCTCGGGTGAGCCGAATTCTAGGAGACTGATGTATTTCATCTCCCAATTAATCTTGACCCAAATCCATGTTGGGTATGTGTTATATTTGTATGTGTTATGCGTTATGTGTTATATTCTTTTTCAAGCGCGTAGGGGGGTTTGAAAAAATAAATTTGCCTTGGGAAATGTGTCACATATTTAGGTGGTTTTTCGGCACATGGTTTTTGCCGGTGGTTTTCTATTTTCGGTTAAGGAATTAGGGTTGTGGACTAATCCAGGTCATTGGGTTAGGGTTTTGGATGTCATTGGCTCCTATATGTATATTGTATTGTAAACAATGTAACATATGAATGAATATAAAATATGTTGGCTTTCCCGGCTTAGGTTTCTAGGGGAAAAATATTTGTGTAATGTTTGTATTTGTCATTGTATCTTTTCTGTTCTTTTACTGAATATATGTTTGCAGTAGATATTGTACAAAGTTAAAATCTACACTCCTTTCACAATCAACCCATTTTTCTTGAATCTCCCGCTGAGATTCTTGGGCCATTTTCACCCAGTATTCGGTCACCTTCCTTATCTGATCTATGTTGTTGTCCCTTAGCACCCGAATGTCATGCTCTTCGGCGTCTCGACCCTTTTGAACTGTGTTGATGTAATCAATTCTTTCCACTGCCTTGTGGGCCTTCTCGTACTATGTTTCCACGTCTTTGCAGGTCTCTAGCGCCATAAGGGTGTTTTCTTGGAAGTCGGTCATCCTTGCAGTGAAAAGGTGTCGTTCATTCGTGAATTTGCCATAAGCGTCTTGGAACTCACTTCTCAAAAACACCATGGCTTGTGTAGAGTCCTGATAGTATTTCCCCAAGTGGCACAGATGCTCCAACTCCTTTAGCGCAGCGGCCAGCTCCTCCTCATATTTTCTTTCTCTATCTAGGGTGGCATCTGTGATAGCCATCCCTGCGCCGATAAGCTCAGACGTCTTGGCATGCTCTGTGTTAATCAATTTTTCCTCTATGGTGATGAGGATCAAACTGTCCAATGTGAGCCTCCTCTTCTTAGTGGTTCTCTTCATAACGGCTTTCCTCTTTTGATCGTAGGCGATTTCTTGTATATCAATGACCTCATCAACAGGTTCGAGGATTTGTTGTTCTCCCCAAGTTAGAGTATTTCCCAGGCTCCCGACTATGTATATTTTTTCTAGGCTGGGTTCATGAACCTCTTCTTTATGTCCCGATGGCTCGACTTCAGGTTTTTTCTCATTGGTTGGTAAGGTATCATCCAAAACTGAGGGACCAGGGGCAAGTTCGGTACTTACTTGGTAATCAGTTGTTTAAATGTTGATTTCCTATTGTGGAATTTCCTCTTCATGTTCGCTCAATCCGAGCTCATCCCTTGAGTTTTCCAGTGGGGTTCCCAGTTTGACAGGTGGCTCCATGTCTAAGGCACTTTCTACCTCATGCTCGCTCTATGGACGACTCTGAACTGGAGCATCGGTACCTAGGGTGTTAATGTTTATGCCATTATTATAGTTCTTTGCATTTCATAAGATAAGAGCATAATAAGAACAAGATCACTGAGAAATACACATCCACAAGAGACACAACATTTATCCTGGGAAACCCTCTAGGGGAAGAAACCCAACAAAACTTCCTTATCATAAATAGCTTATACAATGTTCAAGAGATAACTCAAACCAATGCAGAGGAAAGGGTCCTCTCTCTGGTGATCGCCCGCCTATTTCTCCCTCTCTCCAACTTGTAGTGCGGCTTGCCTCATGAGAGAATGAGAAAGTGAAGTAATGTCCTAAGAAGTGAGGCGCCAACCTCTTATTTATATCAATCCGGCGCGTGTGAAGAGTCACCATCTGGCGATTCTTCTCTCTCACCTTGGGTGGGTAAACCCACCTTTAATTTAATTACGGCCCTTTCATTATAACTGGCGGAAGTGACTGCTATACACTTTGTAATTGTCCGATGACCAATCCTCAAAGAGGATTTGGTCCTTATACAATGCAGAACATGATTAATGCTCAGTGGGGATTAATCTAATAACAATAATATTAATAATGACATGATTAATCCACAATGGGGATTTAATCCAATAACAAAATAATAATAATGATTAATCCCTGATAGAGTTTAATCCAATAATAAGAATGCTTTCTTAGGTTACATTATTTCAACGAGGGGTGAATTTCGGGTTCTTTATCTATGTATCCACCGGAGTCACCAGGGACACCTCCCAACTCTCCTCATCATGCGTAGATGGTTATCAAATCGAATAAGGAATTTGGCACACTTGTTCTCCCTAATCTCCTCACTATCTCAGGCTAGGTCAAACTTTTCCCTGGTGATCCGATCTGTGGTGATGTGGAAATTGAGGTTTTACATTTCGGTGATTTCTTGGTGCCTTCGGCTCTAGGCCAATTGGTTTCTCCTGACTTTGATTGGAGTTGTCCGGCCGGGGAGATCCTCTTCATTTCTATTAGGTCGGGGTCATTTTGCAATTGATCAATTATTATTTGTGCCCCTTCTAGCAAAAGACAATCCCCTTCTTTGTGCCTCCATTGTCTCTACTGCTCTGATTTCTTCCCTAGCTCGAGACCTCTTGATATAACTACTCTATCATTTCCACTTGTTCATCCATTGCTCGCTGACCTTAGACACGGTCATGTTTGGGTTTAATATTATTTGCACCACCTCACATCCAGTCCTGAAACACTCAGTGAAAATTTCATCCTATACTCAAAACTTATCGCTGAAGCGTGCCACCAACCGGATGATACTTGTGAAGCATGTTGGAAGGCCATGCCTTTAGGGTCGTGCTTGCACAATCTTCATGTTGGGAACATGAATTCAAGTTGGATCATCCCTTATTGTTTGTCTTGAGAAATATCCTTTACCAAATAAAACCCAACATGGAAATGTGGTGTATGAGCGGCTTTTGCTTCTTGTCCTTGACTAATGTTGCGTTATAGCCCTGCAGGATAGTATAATAGCAGATTTCACCCACAACTTCAATTCGATTACGGGACATGAAAGGGTAGGAGATGTGGTGCATTGGTGGTCCTGAACACCATGATATAGGTTGACCATTCATCTAAATACCAATGGCCTACCTTTACTACCATTTTCTTGGATGTTGCGCGGATAATTTTGGGCACTGCTTAAAAATAATAAAATAAATCACGGGCAATGGAATTTCGCTTCGCCGGATAGGTCGCGTGGAATTGTTTGTACATGTTCTCCCGCAGGTATGTTGAAATAAGCGTGGATCGGGGCTCCGCATTATTACCCATTAAATTTTTGTCCAGCGAAAACATTCCTTGCATAAATGACATCGGCGGGGTACAAGGTCGTGTAGAGTGGGTGCTTCCCTTCCTTGCGGCGATGCGGGCACATTTGTACGCAAATGATCAATTGTTTAGAATTATTTTGCTCCCTCGGTTAGGCTATTCATGGGGATGCATGCTTCCCATTGTGCGCAAGGCATCCATAGCCGAGAAAACTGGATTAGTTAGTTTTTCCATATAACCGATGGAATGAAGACATCAAATGAATGTATCTCCCTCGGGGTTGTTCCATACCATCCATTGCTCCGGTTAGTGAACTTATTTTCCTCCATCCACCATGAGACCATCAGTGTTTGGTGTCATTGAATTCATGGGAACTTCACCACGAAGTCCTTGTTGAGCCTCTCCTCTGGGTCCATGAGCTTGTAGTATTTCTAGAACTCTGTCGGGAGGAAAACTCTGACACAACCTCCATTCACATCTCACGATGAGCACCTAGCTTCCATCCGTATGGTTGATGAGCCATTTGAGAACCTCTATGCAGGGGAAAATGAGGGTTTTGTTTTCCATCGTGTGTAAATACGACTGTCAGATGTTGGGGAATGCCTGGTCATCGAGCGCCCTTATTTCTGGGTCGATGTGTGGGATATAATTTGGGTATTCTTCTTGGCTAATTATGTTGAAGATATCCCCCCACTGTGGGAGCTCTAACTTAGATCTGGTGTTTTCCTCTGTATCACCAAAGGCAGGAGGCTAGACAAAATATTTCTTTGTTGATGTTTTAATGAGAGGCTTTGCCCTGGGAGTGTATTCCAACTGCCTCACAGTAACAGGAGAATAAACTTCACTTGTTTCATATTCCTTTATCTTGGGTGCTCTCAGAAAACGTCTGGTGCTTGGCTTCCTTGGTGTAATTTTACCTGATGTTAGAACATAGTTTAGAGACTATGAAAGAAAACTAGATTCATATATATATTACGACTAATGAATTGACAAAATTGAATACATACCTCTTCTTCTTGTTTAACCTGGTCTTGATAATTTGAGAATCAACACAGTCTCAAGACACTCACTTTTCTCCTTTGGATTCTCTGGAATTAAAAATTGTGCGCAAAATGAATTTGTTTCAAAACTATTCTAGAGATTTAAACAAGGATGAACTTACCCTCGTCACATCGATACATTCAATTAGATTATGAAGGTGCAACTTCATTAAATAATAATGGCGGAATCTTCAGAGATGTCTTAAAATTAAATTCATCATATGGGTTGGTGGACGGTAGCGGTGGTAATGTGGTCTATTGGTGATTTCAAATTGTTTTTTTTCAATCGACGCACGAGGTAGCGACAAATGCGGGATGAAGCGTTAATTGGTTTATTAAATGTCAAAATCTGATCGTATTTAATGCCCCAAACTTCCCATTGTTCCATTCTTTCAGTTGGTGGATAGGGGGGCGGGACTGTGATTAAAACATTTTCGTTGATATCTCCTTGCAAAATCCCCGACATCCCCATCGATCTTTACCACATAGAAGCATCATGGAAAAACGACTAAAAATTATTTGGAGACCGGGGCATAATATGACCGAGGATGAAACTAGATTCGTCTGACCCTTTACATCAGTAAGGACATGTGGCATTCGAGACTGGTGGCTTCATTTTCCCGTGTTAATCGGAATCCCGACTTACTTTAAACTATACTTTCTAAAACCCAATCCTACATTGTTGACGTCGAAGCATATCAAGGATCGGTGATCGACAATAAACCTACCCAAATGCTCATGGATTGACTCTCTTGAAAGTTCGATGCAAATAAACCGAGATTGCTCGGTGTCAGTGTCCTTATATGCTTGTTGTAGACAAAGCGATGGTTTGCAACAACTTTCTAGATTTGCAGAGCCCGATGAAGCATGGAATAAATTTAACTGTCGATTGATTTCTTCTGACTTTGTCAATGTCTATCCTTCAGTATTTGAATTGATGCGAGAAGGGCATCGGCTATCTGAAACTTTGTGAATAACTTACTGGAAAAGCCAACTCGCCTTCTATCCATCTTCGTGGGCATCACGACACTCGGCGACTATTGTAACTGTGTGTTCCCTTTACTTGCTTGAATTTTTTCAGACACCGAACCTGAGTGCGTTAGGTGGGGATTTAGTTGTCGATTCTCAATTTAGGCGTCGAAGTTCTTTTTAGACATGAAGGTTTCACCAGAAGTTCAAAAAAAACTGACTTGATGATAAGAGTCATGAAAAAAACAAAGACTCATTTCCAATGTGAAATCAATTTAGAGCGATTGAAAGAGAAAGCAGTGGTACTCATAAAGAGTGATAAAATTTCATAGAGCTTTTAGGTTGTGTTGAGTGCTCAACAAATGGCGACTTACTAGGTGAAAGTAGAATTTTGTTAATTCCCTGGGCTTAGTTGATGCACGGTTGGTTAAGAACCTAACTGGTTTTGTTTTATTAGAGTCTCTTCTATCCTTACGTTTTGAAATTCCCCTAGTTCATGAATTTGGGCCTACTTGTGTGAGACAGCCTTTATTCCACCTTCGTTCCTTTAACCATGACCCATCCCCTTTTTGAAGAATCGAATTAAATCATTCAACGGCACCCGAGGGCCTTTTAGTTATCATCATCCGCATTTAGCGGTGTTGTTTACGGCTTCGGTGGCGTCCATAGCCCGGTGAGTCACCCTAATGTCCGCAGTTAGCCAGCTTCAGTGTCCATAGCAAACGAGGAGTTATATGCATACCCTCTCCTACTTTGCACTCATTTGATATAGGTGATTTATTTTCCAGCGAGGGATGCCCGGGCGAGTGGGAGAGGAGGACGTATCTTATCTGCAAGATGAGATGTAGGTGAAATTTTGCCTTTCGTATTGAGGTATGTGGTCGCTTCGACACCATCTTTCCCCAGGTTTTACAGGACCATGACCGGTTACTTCATCACTTTTCCAAGGTTGTCTATTTGCAAAGATTAGATATAGAACTCTTTTAAGACAAAAGCAATTCACCCGGAACAACATTGTTGTATGTAAGCATGATTAGGAATAGAGTTTTTCCATACCATTTTGAATTAAGGTCCAACCAATTCCTTGCGGAACCTGGCTAAGCGCCAAAAAACCACAAAAGCGAGAATAAAGGACTCTAATCAACCTAAAACCAAAACACACACATTTTTGTTTTTACTTGAAATATTGAACAAGGCTTGGTCATTCATCGGAGTCGGGTCCCCCTCAGTTACGCCGTCACGTACGCCCCCAAGTTTCGGCTACGAAAGGTCAAATCCATAGATTATGAAACTTTGAATGTTTTCCACGCTGGCTCATTAAGCTCATCCCATTTAGGGACTAAGTCTCCCACTTCAAATTCTTCTCTTTAGCCTTATTAGCGTCAAACCACCTTTTAACTATCGTTTGATGGCGATGAACTTTGATTTTTCCTTCTCGCTTTCTTATTCTAGCATGAGGAGAGTATCAATTCTCTGTTGAATAGTTGATGAGGGTTGTCCTCTAGAACCATGAGCAAAGTGAAGAGATGGAAGATATAAGCCCATTTGGGAGAATGGCTGGCAATGGGTATACAAGAAATTATGGAGAGTTTCCTATATCTTCCTTAGGTGTTACCCTATCATACCATAAGGAATTATGAAGTGAACTATGCAATTCTCGTTAATACGCAACTATTTTTTTTTAATATCCTCACTAGGTTCTTATTGGTTGATTCACGCCACTCCATTCCTCTGTGGATAGTAGTTTACAGAGCATCTGATTATGATTCCCGCTGTCTAAGCGCCAAAATAATGTAAATGGGGTGGAAGAAAGTAAGTGGCATTATCAAAAAAAAAGAGCGGAAGGCATGTCGAACCTTGTGATCAATTGTTGTTCTATGAATTGGATTACCACCTTTTAATTTACGTGAGTCAGAGGGATGACCTCTACCGCCCATTTTAGGTGAAATGGTATGTAGCGGTCGATTATGTATCTATGTTTTTTTTGAAGAAATCGGTGTAATTTCTTCTATGACATCTAACCCCCATTGCTTTCGAGATAGTTAGATATGACCCGCGAGGGTTGGAGTGGGACAACTGCTCTATTTTCCCTGCATGCGCTCATTTGACAATTTTTACAGTTTCTAACATATGTATGAGCATCCTTAAACAAGGCATGCCAATAATAGTGGGATCTCGTTAATCTTGTGGTACGTTGGTAATTTCTAAAGTGTTCACTGCGAGACCATCATGGAATCCTTGAGGAATATATCTAGCGTCTTCGTTCGAGACATCCTTAAAATTACTATCATAATTCACATGAAAGAGCGAATTTATGAGGCTATATTGTCAATTTTCATCGAGAGTTTTCTTTTCCTTAGGGTTTAATTTTTCTGGGAAAGTCCCGTGATGTAGGAGATGATTTAGTTTCCCATATCAAGGCATGCAGGGAAATATATAAATCTTCACTACACCATAATGACAACTCGTTTTCCCAACTAGGGTCTTCTACGTTAATCCGACCTTGGCCTTTAGCAGCTAGTTTACACAATCCTTGTCTCTTAACGGTTTGCCGGGTTTTATATCTAGATCAAATTCTTTGGACCAACTGTAGTCTAGTTTCCTCTTATTTCCCCCATCTCTCCTATTGGTGAGTAGGGATCAAGCTACTTGAGGATAAGGCACAAGCTTGGTGTGGTTTTAGGATCGCCGTCGAAATTTTTCACTGCCTTGTATATAGCATAAGCATGTTTGTCTATAGCGGGATTTGGTTCTACCCCTTGGATATTAGTGCTCATAAATTAGTCCCGACCTCATTGTTGTCATCATCCTTACGGAGTCAATCTTGCGGTAACGATTGGTGAGGAGGCAAAAGTATAGAAAAATATACCTTAAAATTCGGGGACTTTTGCAATGCTAGAGCTTGAGGATATTGGGTCTTAATGTTAAAGCACTTTTGGAGATTCTAGTCATCCCACTTAAATTCAACATCTTAGTGGATCATTTTTTGTAAGGGTTTTGTGTTTTGGCGAGGAAATTGGGGGTGAATTTCCTCATAAAATTGATTTTCCCAAAGAAGGATTGCATGAAAAGTCTTTTGTTGTGGGGTAAAGGGAAGTTGAGCTATTTCTTTAATTCATTCTAGGTCTATGCAAATTCATGCTTGAGATATAATATGACCTAGTGGACACTTCCTCGACACCAAAGATAGTTTTCTTAGGGTTTAAAGATATATCATTATTTCCTACACCTTTCAAAATTTGGGTTAGGTGTTGGATGTGATCTTCTCTATTCTTTGATTACACAATCACGATAGGTCCAAACAAACTACTACACATTTGTTGATTAGTCCCAGAAACGCTCGTCCATAGCCCTTTGGAAGGTTGCCCCTACATTGATTAACCCAAAAGGGCATAAGTTTCTAAGCGAAGGTTCCCCACTTGGTTAGGAAGGTAGTTTTCAATCGATCTTCCTCTGAAACTAGAACTTGGTTGTAACTTGAGAAACCGTCTAGTAGGGAGAAAATTTCTGAGCCTGACATGGTTTGTAGGAGTTTCTCCATTGGTGGAATTAGGTAGTTGTCCTTTACGTTGCTTTGTTGATGTTTCTGAAATCCACACACAAGGGGATCTCCCTAGACTTTTTCCTAACAGGAACCAAATTATACCACCCGGTGAGTGTATAACACGAAGAAGATAATTTTAGAATCTAGTAGTTTCTTTAACTCCTAACATGGGGGTTCTAGAGATGGATGGGTACCAGGAGCTTCTATTACAAGGGTTTTACTCCGGGTTTTAGCAGGATTGTGTGTTGAATAAAGCGAGTGTCATAAGTCTTCATATCAAGTAGGACCACACAAAACATCATACGATATTCTTTGAAAGTTTGAGATAGGATTTCCTTTCTTCTTTAGATATTGTCTTGCAAAGATTTATATTCTTAGGGTTCTCGAGGTTCCTAGATTTATGGTCTCGTACATGGAACGGGAACTCAATGTCTTTGTGTTTGTTGACCTTTAAATATTTCCCTTAAGTCCAAGAGGTTCTCCAAATTGGCTACCCTTTCGGTATCGTGTGAAACTTGGTTTGTCAGTCAATTGATTTGTTTCACCTCTTTGTTCATGGGGATCGATTTCTACTAGTTGCTCTTGGAATATTACTTCATTGTCAATATCCAAGTCTTTAAAATTTTCTTGATTGGTTAAAATGTTCATGATATGTTCATCTCTTTCAAAGAACTTCCAATTAGAAATAGTCTTTGGGAGGCGATGTTTTGTAGAGTAGCTCCACAGTGAACACAGGAGACTTCATAGTCTTCTAAAGGGGATAGCCTTGAGGTGGCATTGAAAGCCAGGAATGGAGACAAGCATTATTCTTTGTTTTGAGGATCGTTGTAATGTTGAAGGCTTCAAGATGCTCTATTAGCATGTGCACTTCTATTGATAATTCCTTAGGTGGGGAGGGTTGCAATGTATAGTATTCCTTGCTAATCTAATGATGATTTTAGAGTCTCTGAAAACCTTTATTTCTTTAGCGTTTAAGTCTATGGATTTTATTTAGTCCTTCCACTAAAGCTTCATACTCCGGCAGTGTTATTAGTGCGATTCCTAGTCTCAAGACAAGAGAAATTTTGTTTGCCCTTGGATCAATAAGGATACACCTCTCACGGCCCACTTCTTGTGATTTAGACCCATCAAGTACAAGGTCAAAACTTGGGAGAGAATAATCCCGGCTTCTCCCATGTACTAACTTCTCCCTCTCCCAGTATTTCATCCCAGGGTTTCCAATAGAGGTTTTTGACAGAAGAGGGTTTCTTCCGACACCTTTGGTACATTTTCTTGAAAAGTCATTTTGAAGTTCTGAGTAAGAGGTACATCATATGAGAAGGGGGAGAAATTCCCAAAAATGGAGTCACAAGAATAATTTCCTAAAACAAGGAAATATACCGATGAAGGTTCATTTAGGGTTTCAAAGTCAGTGACGATGTGTTTTAGATATATTTCCCTATTGATTCTAATCATGTTTGCATGTCCCTTTAATGGCAACAAAAGGTGAGCCGATCACGTGCTAAAGTATCCATTCAACTTATCAGACCAATATCGACTAAGTGAGGCAGTCCATAAGTTTACGGTATATCTACTACAATGATGTCAATTACTTGAACAAATTTCGGGTGTGTTGTCATTCTAATCATAACATCCTTGAGTTCTCCAATAACTTTCCGGTTTGTCGGTTGTTATCACATGTTTATCACTTTTGAGAGGTGTGTTAATTTCTTCTGGAGATGGATAATGGAATAACATTAGAGGATACTGCTGAGTCAACAAACAATTATAAAAGTTTGAAGACTTTGAATGTTAAGAGGAATGGTGGGAAAAAAGGCTTTCCTTTCTTATCTTCAAAGCAAGCATTTAGAGTTGGTTTATTTCTTAGATCGTGGGGGCTAGATTTTTCTCCTTGAAGAGTGCTTGTTCTAGGAGTTTCACCGACTTAAGGGCTTGTAACATAAATTCCTTTTGTTGGGTGATTCTACACATGTCCATGACTAATACATTTGCTTTTAATCTTTTTAAATCTTCTACTATGTTGTAGTCTATCTTGGGTGATTCTAGTGTATGGATGTTTATAGGATTTCTTTAGGAGACAAAACATTCTTTCGGGTGATTGGATGTTTGTTTTCCTCTTGAATTTTGGGAAATGGTAAGTTCGTTTGAGACCGACTGACCCCTTATTCACGTTTGCACAACCAGGACCTCAATGGGTGGTTCTTGAGCCTTAAATAGATCATCAGAAGGCATTGGTATATTTGAGGTTCAAGAACTAGCCACTGAGGTTTTGGTTGTTCGGTAAGGGAAACCTCGCCTAGGAATTTGTTGGCCATCAAATTCATGGCACGCACCCATTGTGGATAGTCTCTTTCATAATGTTTCTCTTGGTGATAGGTGTAGAAAGAGTCGGATGCTACATTGCCCAGGTCGATGTTTAAGTTGGATGGAGGAGGTTCAATTACTTTGAAACGGTGGGCTCCTTTTAAAAAGGGGTTTATAGAGACCTTTGGCCTTGGTTTCCCTTCCATGCACTTTTCATGTCTATGATTTCATTTTACAACTTCTTTATCATCCGTTGTAGGTATTATAAGTCTCCACTTCCCTTTTTGGGACCCCTTTTTGTTTTTTTTTCCCGGGGGTCTAGTCAACAAAATCCCTCTCCTAGGTGGAGGTTGAACTTCCTTCTTAACCAACGAGACCTAGCCTTTTTTTACATCCCTTCATTTGGAATTCAATTTTTTTGGCTTCCTAAAAATTCTCGACTAGGTTCGTTTTGGTAGCCCTTTTTACAAACATGGAAATAGAAGTAGGGAGAGCATTGGTGTATACTTTGATTTGCAACTCCTGAGTGGGTTTTGCTTGAGTTGGAATTTGTTCAAGATGAGAGTGGTGAATCGTTTATTGAATTATTTAACCTTTTCTTTTGAACTCATGGTGGCAATGAACAACTTGGCTATTAAATCTCTTGTAGTGGTTTCTTTTGTGAATTTGTCTAAAAAATCCTTTTAAAACTTAGCCCAACTAGTTATGGACCCTACATGCAAGTTAAAATGCCATGTGGAGGATGAATTCTCAAAAGTATAGGGAACATCCACATGTAATGTCTTCATGTTAGACATTCATCAATATAATATGAGTATGAACTTTTTGATATGGTCTTCAAGCAATCCTGAGTTTTCATGGTCAAATTTAGGGAGTAACTTTTTTTTGGATGTTGGGGAAGGTTGTGTACTCGTCCAAGGATGGCCAAAGCATATTTTTTCCAACCAAGGTTGATTATTTTAAGGTGGGTTTCCCCTTTCTTCATATGATCATTTTATCCTCCATGTCGTCCAGGCCTACGAAGTTAGTGATCGAGAGTTAAACCTTTCCTCGTCAAATTCAAAATCATTGGGATCAGAGCCATTACCAGCTGGATTTTTGGGGATTATATTGAGGGGATGTTTGATCTCGGTGAGGGCGATATCTATCAAGTCTTCTATTGTGTGAAAAAAGCTTTGGTTTGGGGGTGTCAACCATTGGTCTCCTTACTTGTTTTCTATGAGGAAGAAACATAGCTAAGGGTGGTAGTCTGATTTGTCAGTAAGCTCTTGTGATTCTTCTAAAGCGGTTCAACTCCTCCTTAGGGAAGAAGCGTAAAGGTATTACATGGAATAATTCTTCCTCTTCTTTACAGGGTGATTTAATCGTTTGAGAATTACTTAGTGTATGTGTGAGTTGTCTTGAGAATGACTAGCCATGGATGTAGGTTGTTTTGAGTCTATAGGTTGTGTGGAATATTACCTCCGAGGAATATTGTTAGCCATTCATTCATTCAATCCCTTCTTCTAGCGCCAATTATGTTGAAGGGTTCTAAATCCTTTTAATTCAATAGTAGGAACCAAACCCACCACGAAGGCCCAATTAGACTCTGCGCAAGCATTTGATGAGTGAATGGTTCTCCAGATCATTCGATCCGTCCAAATTGTCGATGGGATTTACATAGTGATTGACATGATATCTTCTTATAAAAGTTCCTCGCCGGTTTGAGCGTTCTCTTTTTTGTATTTTCTTTTATTAGATAAGTTTGATAAAGTGATATATGTAATTGCTAGTATAAATGGCGGGTAAAGAGGAAGTATTAACTAGCGAAGAGGGTTATTGGGATAACCCTTACATTGCTCTTGGCCGATGGAACCAAAGATTTTCACAGTGGAGGAGTAAAGCTGAAGTACTAATACGCACATCAACTTGATGGTATTTAATTATTGACTGAGATACACTTACCAAAAGAATACATCCAAGAAAATGATGGCAAGAAAAAAAGTTTCCCTAGCTCTAATCGTGAAGTACATAAAGCCTAGCGTTGCATTTCCATCATTAGAACAAAGAACTAGAAAAATGATGAATCGATAACTTATCAGCTAGATTTAAAACTACTCATTAGCGATCCATTTCATGAAATAAAGTAGAATGGTACCCTCCGATCAATCACCTGCGCCTTTGATAAAACACAAACTTTGTCATTGTCCCTAAACAAGACTTCTCAATTAAAGTAGTTCGAAACAATTCTTTACAAATCCAAAATGAGGATGCCAGCATTGACCCTTTCTAAAGATGGTCCTCTTGTTATAACAAATCATTAATTAAAATAACCATAAAAAATGCAAGCTAAGTAAAATAAAACATCGCCACATGTCACTTCCATCTCTATGTATTCTAAGAGTCATTGAATGGTTTTAATTAAGTGGATGAATCTTCTCATCCTTTCGACCCATTTTATTGAAGAGTTCCCGCATGTGTTGGCATGCAGGGAATGCAGTGTTGGTCCACATCGGGGTGAAAGGATCTGCTACTTTTTGCTTGGCAATACTTAATTCATTTGACACTTAAGCATTTGTAATATTGTTTCAAACCTTGATCGGGGTGCTCCATGAACTATTGTGCTTGATATGTTCACTTACCGCTACTGCCTCTACTGGGTCAAAATACTTAGGAGTCTTGTTTGGCATGCAACTCGACTATGTCGTACAAGTTGACAAAGAATCCTCGAGTGAGTTGAGATGCGGGGAGGGTCGATGTCTTCCATCTCACGATTAATCTTGACCCGACTTATTTTTACTTAATCGACCAATTTTTTAATCTCCCAGCGGGGTTCTTGACTACATTTCACCCGATATTCGATTAGATGCTTCCTTATCCCCATCTATGTTGTTGTCCCTTAACGCGAATTATTTGTGCTCTTCGGTGATCCTCAACCATACAGGGCCGCGCATTGATGTAATCAATTCTTTCCACTACTTGTTGGGCCTTCTCGTGCCATCTTTCCACATATTTGCAATTCGCTAGTGCCATAGGGGTGTCTTCTTGGAAGTCGACTATCCCCGCAGTGAAAAGGTAGTGTTCATTCATGAATTTAACATAAGTGTTTTAGAACTCACTTCTCAAAAAACATAGTGGCTTGTGTGGAGTCATGATGGTATTTCGCAAGTGCGTGAATGTTACAACTCCTTTAGCGCAATGGCCAAATCCTCCTCATCTTTTCTTTTCTATCGAGGAATTTGGCATGCGTGATAGCCATCGCTGCGTCGATAAGATTTGACGTCTTGGCGTGCTCTATGCTAATAAATTTTTCCTCGTGGTGATGAGGATCAAACTTTCCAATGTGAGCCTCCTCTTCTTAGTGATTCTCTTCATAATGGCTTTCCTTTTTCGATCGTCGTGAAGTTTCGCGTATGTCGGCAAACTCATCCAACGAGGGTTTGAGGGTTGTTGTTCTCCCCAAGTTAGAGTATTTTCAGTCCAGACTATATATTTTCTAGGTTGGGTTCTTGAACCTCTTCTTTATGTCCCAATGGCCAGCCTCTAGTTGTTTCATTCGGTAAGGTATCGATAGCGAGGGACCATGGTAGGGTTCGATACTACCGCGGTAATCAACTAATGAAATGTCGTTTCATTTTGTGGAATTTCTTCTTCCTATTAAGTCTAATCAATGCCATTTTCATTGGGGTTCTCGGTATGTCGAGTGGATCGATGTCTAAGGCACTTTCTACCTCGTACTTTTACTATGAATGACTCTGAACTAGAGCATCGGGACCCAGGGTAGATGCTCTCGAGTTCTTTCTCCTCATGTCTGCAGGAGTCACCGGGGACACCTCAGAACTCTCCTCCCTCATCGTAGATGGTTGTCAAATTGAACAAAGGGATTGAACACCCGTTCACCACAGATATTATCTCTATCCCGAATTTTGGGTTGAAATTTCCCACAGATACGATGCGTGGTGGTGTAACCGAGTTTTATTTCGGTGAATTCTTCGGCTTTTACGCCGACTCCCAGGCCCACTTGGTTCTATCAGCTTTTCGATTACGGGTCATCGGCGGAATCATAGTCATTTCTATCAAATCAAAGGTCATTTGCAATTGATCAGCGAGTTCTTTTGGTAACTACAGCAAGAACGAAATCCCCTTCTTTGTTTCTCACCGTTTGTCTCACCGAAACGGTTTCTTCCACACGGTTAGGAGCCTCTTGGGTCACGACTACTCTATCGTTTCCACACCGTTCATTATGTTCCTTAGCCTTGAACTGGTCATGTTTAGGTTAGCCATTCTTTGCCTCGTCTGGTCTGTGCGTACACTACGAAAATTTAGTCCATCAAACTGTCGCTGACATTGGCATGATTATGCAATGAAATGTTGGAGGACTGGTAGCAGGGTTGGATCGTTCTTGTGGAATTGACTTGTCGGGAACATGAATTCAAGTTTTCTCAACCCTTCTTGTTTGGATTAAGAAGTATCCTTTACCAGATAGAAAACTACATGGAAAGTAAGAGTATGGTAGCGTGTTTCTTATCCTTGACTAGCGATGGTGTTATGGCTCTTCGGGATGGTCGTAACCTTCTCCACAACGAGTCAGTCACGGGACATAAGGCAAGTAGGAGATATTGGTGCTTTGGTAGCCCGAACACCGATATAGGTTGGTACGTTCATCCTAAATACCAATGGCATTTTCTTGGGTCATGAATAATGTAGGGTATAAAGCTGCTAAAATAATAATAATGAATACGTGCGATGAATTCATTGTATATGAGTGCGTAAGATTTTTTATACATGTTCTCCCATATCACAGTGAAATAGATGTGGATCGGGAGATCTGAACATGCCATCTTAAATTTGTGTCAACAAATACATTCCTTGCACACATGACATCAAGAAGGTATGAGGCCATGTGGAAGGTGGGTGCTTCCCCTTCTTTTGACGTTTGAGCTTGTTGTACAAATGCTCAAATTTCTTAGAGAATTCTTCTCCTAGTTAGAGATGCTCCCAAAGAATCACCATTAACGCCAAAGGAAGCATCCATGCTTAAACTGGGTGATCCTTTTTCTCCACTTCTTGACCGGCATATGAAAACCATCAAATAGATGTATGGATCCCTCGGGTTAATTGTCCCATACCATCCAATGCTCAGTTTGGTAAACTTCTTGTCCTCCCTACACCATGAGTCAACTAGGCTAGTGTCATGGAATTCGCGAACTTCACCATCGACCCTTTTCCCACGACTATTACAATATGTAGGATTCAATAAAAAATGAAAAATGACGCCTACTATGGTTAAGTAACTCTCGTGTGACATGTTGGTAGTTGTTGGTTTTCTACTCTTCTACTTAGGATTATTTATTAGTTATCCTGATCCTACCTTATTTTCATAGTTGACCTTGGTTCATATTTGATAATCTCCCAAAAAAGTCCCTCTAAAACTGTTGACCCCTCATTGTACTTGAGAGGCAGCATGCTTATAGGGTGTACTACGGTCACAGAATAGCTCATGGTGGGTGTCTGCAATACTCAAGTGTTTGTAACTTGGTAATGAGTGGAGATCTACGTTTGTATATTGTAATATTTATTTATTATTGTTTAACGTCGATTATATGAGTTATTATATTCATGCATGAAAATTCCATATCTAGCTAGTTAATTCCTTCATCTAACATTCACCACTTAACAACAATAAGGACGCCTGCATTCATTCACACAACACATGTGTTACCATGGTTCACCCCCTCTGGGATACATCCACAAGATGCGGCTCTCAATCTCTTTATTATGGTTTAATAATATGTCACACTTTATGTTTAATCTTAGATCTTACTCTTTTAATGCTCCTCGATCCACAGCGGCTTCAAGTGCTACAGTCCTCAACGATCTAACCCTTGGGATCCGGGTCACTCAACGCTTCCTTAGCTCCATCTTAATGAAGCTTCGTCACCGGTTCTTACAACTTTACGCCATCAAGATTATCTGCTCTACCGATCACTCACCACATCACTCCACATCTCTTACTTTCGGTCCCTTTCTTCCTCTGAGTATTACCTATTTATATTATTGGCTCATGACCACTACATTACATTAGCCAAAAACCCTAAACCTAGTGTCTTGGGTCTTTGTACATGCACACCTCACACCCAGTTCCCTCCACCCGGGGTGTTTGCTTTTCCTTAAGTTGTCTTTCCTCCTTTTCATGGCTACTCTTCCAAAAATAGCCTTTTCTCCTGACTAGGTGCATCCAACAGGATCCCAACATTGACATGTGGATCGTCCCAAGCCACCTAAACTTTGTGGGCTTCTTCAACAACTCCTGTGAGAGTCTGGAAATTTTCTGTGAGTTCCCTTGCTTGTGTTGAGCCTGCGTGGTATTTTCTCTAAGCGCGTGTGGCCACTTTGGTTGTAATTTCCTCGTTGATCATCTCTATGCACTCTGCCTAAGTTTGTGCTATGTTCTTATTTACCTCTTATGCCTATGAAATGACCTTTCTTTGCTAGTCTCTTGGAAGCTCCATTTTAGGTTGTCGATCAACTATATACATTAATACTGTATTTATGAGTTATGCTTGCAACTTCTTCATATCTTGTACTCCTTTGACACACTCTATGATCAACATTATCTTCTTCCTCTTGTTGAGGTCCTGGATAGCTACACCTATCCTTTCTCATTCTTGGTCCCACTGCTGGACCAGTTGATCCTCCTCTAGCTTTGTCCATAGTTGTGCTTCTCACATCTAACAATTTGATAGCTATGTTGACTTGTTGTTCCATTTCCTCCATTTGCCCTACTACTTTACGCTGCTGTTCGCCAATGAGGGTGATTAGTCTTGCATTCAACTTCCTGGTTTGACTATCACTTGAGTCCACTCACAGACATAATAACCATCTATAGAATTCGCAACGTGGCTTGATGAATGGTATTTGAGAGTTGAATGGTCCGTAAACATCTTGAAATGTTTCCCAATAAAATTATTTTGAACTTAGGAAGTGCATAGACCATAGCTAATCCTTCTCTCTGCAGTAGTATTGTAGTGCGGTCTGATTCGTAGGTTTTCTGCTAAGAAAATGTTATGGGATTGTCGATTCTGGTATCACGGTTTGCACTAGAATAGCTCAAGTGCTATGGTTGGTAAATACTACATGCATGTGGATGTCTTTTCCCAATGCAGGAATACTAGTATTGGTGTGGTTACCATCTTCTATTTGAGTTATCCAATCCACCGATGACAGTCCTCATTCAACTAAAACTTGTTGTCTTTTCTTAACAATTTCTCCATTGGCACGATGATCCATACATACCCTTTTATAAATTTCTTGTAATATCCTTTTTGTCCCAATGTTTCTCTTAAGTGACGTACCGATTTTGGTGGTGGTAAATTAACAAATGGCCTGCAATCTTGGCGGGGATGGGCTAACCAAAGGTATGTTTGCATACTATATGGCTTAATAGTATCCCAAAGGGTGTTCAGAAGATGCACTTCTTGATGTTCAATGATATCTACGGCGCTTCCTACATCTTTCTAACATCGACCTCAACACCTCTACATGGTCTTTCAGCGGTGTAGATTGTTCAATCATCTAGATATACCTCTAAAACTAGTGGATGAATTCTTTGGATGCAACTAGGCTAATCGGAAAATCCTTAGGTGCATTCTTAGGTCCAAACTGACAGGCGTGTATTGGTGGGACCCTGATACGTGAAACATGGTCTTGTGTCATTTCAGAGCTATCTTGATCTAATGTGGTAGCACGAGAATCCATGGGTGAATGAGTAAGCTTCCACAGCCTCCTCGTTCTCAACACCTCATTTGTGAAGGTAGGGCTTGAGATCATGCAGAGCATCATTCAATTTCCTCAAGTTGACACATATCCTTATCTCTCCACCTTCTTCTCTGAACTACCATAGGGGCTTTACCCATTCATATTTCTCAGTTCTATGATTCCATCCTGCAACATCCTATCAATTTCTGCTTTCACTTTTTGCTTATACACTGGATTCAGTATGTAAGATATTTGTCTGGCAAGTCTAGTCTCGGGTTTGAGGGGTATATTCATGTCACCTAGATCATTTTCTATTCCTTTCATCTATGTGAACATTGTTGGGAACAAGTAGTTGTACTCACGCAGTAACTCTACTATGCTTTCCACTGTTTTCTCATCACGGTAATCTCCGGTCATGGCCAGGATTATCAACTGTCTCGATGTTGACTTTCTTCACCTTGATCGGCCACGAGAAATACTTATGATTTTAGAGGTGGACCTTCCACTTCTATTTAACCTTCAACTTCCGCAATCTGAATGTTTCGCAGGTCATCTTCATCTAGTTCTTCTTCCACGCATGGTAGTATGACAATAGTTCTTTTACTATATGTTTGTTACATTTGTTGTTCTTTTTTCATGAGTTCAACTTATGGTTTCTTTAATGAATATCACCCCCTCACGATTTTTTTAAGTGTTGAGTCTATGTTGGGGATCTCATAAATGTTCAAATGAGAAAGTGGCTATAAATTTATGTTGTAATCTTGTCCATTTTGTAGTTCCTCAGCGCAATTCCTGATCTGTATACAATTTCATTGGCATGCCTTCTAGAGTATGTATGAAATGATGAAGCCATTCCTCTATTGATGTCATCCTCTATACAACGCATTCTACCATCTCAAGGTATTATATTGCTGTCATCGAGTGGCTAACTTTATCGGTAGTCTGAATTTAAGCCACCACCTATCAGCTCTTGGGTACATCAGTGAATGTCGCGGGCACTCACATTCAAGACGGATTGTTATGTCATCTTGGCCATCTCTGTGTTCACTGCAGGTAAGTGTGCAAAGCTAATATGGGAGGCTCACTTTCTGATCGGGATGGCGGGAAAATTTTTGGCGTGGAGAAATGCGTGAGTGGTTCTACGCCAGACATTTTTATTGGCCAAAACATTGACATAACGGTGAAGTATATTAGATCTTACTACGTGCCATTGTCAATTTTTATTATTAAAAGCTTCTTGACTATGACATCAACAAGTATATTAGATCTTACCTTTGCTGTGCCATTGCCAAGCCAACCACCAGAAGCAAGACTTATACACCCCTCTACCTACTCAGGATAGGCCTTGGGAATCGTCTCGATGGATTACATGCGGCCTTTAGATCCCTCAAAACAAAGACAATGATTATGTATTTGTGGTAGTTGATGGGTTTTGAAGATGGCCATCCTCGCAACTTGCAAGAATAGCATCATAGCGGCGGTGTTGCCAAGATCTTCTTAGAACAAGTGTGGGTCCATTTTAAATTACTATAGACCATCATCTATGTGTCCGGGACAGCAGTTTCCCTCAACACATTTTGGTGATCTCACGGTGCTTGTTGGACACCAAGCTCACTAAATCCCACGCTGCTTTTCACCCTAAACCAGATGGCCAACTTGAGGTCGTCAATCGGATAATTGTGCACATCCGGCCATTATGTACAACTCTAACATCACGTGCCGGGATGAGAGTCTTCCCTATGTTCAACACATCTACAACATATCCCTTCATAGTTCTATTGGTCACAACCCTTTTTAGGTGGGGTTGTGATTCCAACTTTTGGGTCCCATTGATGTTGCATTATCTCTTGCCACCACACATGCATAATCTTCCCATGTTGGAGTCCTAGAATAGAAGCCCGCGAGATTCATTGGCCGGATTCAACACATCGCCAATAGGTCTATGGGAATTTTAGAGAGCCAATGCTAGAATTACAAACAGCATCGCAATCCAACCTGAGTGTCAGCACCAGTTTGAAGTGGGAGACAAGGTTTGGTTACATTTGTAGAAAGAGTGCCTTCTAGGGCCCCATTGAGCTCAATCCACTTAGCTATGGGCCTTACACTATCACCAAGGATATGGGTAGCAATGTTTTTGAGCTTAACACTCCACCCTTCCTTGGCGCACCCGGTGTTCAATGTGGTCCCTCATTCGACCATATTTTTGACCATTATTGGACACCCTGGAGATGTGAACAGCTGACACCAACAAAGCTCAACCATGGCGCATGGAAAGAATCACTAATCCCGGTGATGGACCTGCGGGTCAAAGGGCATACCCGGCCGAGGGATGCAACTTTTGCTCCGGTTTGTCGAAGGCGGGGGCAACTCTACACCAAAGGCAGAAGTGGCTCTTGAGGCCAAATTCAACGGTTTCCTCACGATGGGGAACTCAGCGAAAGTGAGACCATTGCTTCCCTAGGGGGAGGGCCCGATCCGGTGGATATTTAATTGTACCACCTATTCCAATTGGTTCCTCTTGATAGTTTTTAGTTCAAAAAATTCTTATGTACTTCTTTGTAACTATGGTTTCTACACTTATGGTATGCGAAGCCCCACATCTTCAGTGGAGATTGAGGTGGCCACCCACCTAATCCAACTAAAGCAGTTTGGAAGTTTTCATGTCGATACATCTTTATACTTCGAGGGATCATTTTGGGGCCCTAAACAATGTTTTTTGCTTGCCCGCAGTCAAGCGTAGACATAGTGAGTTGGCGGTACTTAATCATTAGTTCTCGAAAAACCTTTCCAAAGGGCTATCTTGAGGCCTAAAACGGAGGTTGTATGAAAGATTTACGACCCTAGGAAGTTGAAGGACCAACTTACCCATGAGTTACATAACTTTTTGGCATTTCATCTCTCGGGTTAGGGTTTTACGGATGTCTAGGGTTTTGACATTCGCGAATAATATGAAAAGGGCCTATCGAGCCTCGGTGGCAATCGATGCCTTTCCGGACGGATGCCGCGTGGCGGCCGCATCTCTTCTGGGAGATAGCTACCACCATTCGTGAGCAAGTTGTTTAAAATCTTGTAGTTTTATAGTTTTATTATTTCATTTATTGATAGAAGTTATTGTTCACTTTGGATGCTCTGTTGTTGTTCCTACGCATCTCTTTGTTTTGTGTGCGGTCACACGTTAGTCGGTCGTTGCTCATAAATCTGGATCATATGGGGCCTTGTTGACGGGGCGTTATGATTCGCTCGTCAACGAGGAGGAGACAACCCAGTCCGAGGTCCTTAGAGCAAAACCCAAGATGTTTGGTATGGTTGTTAAGTAGCCGGGTTTTATGGCTCCATTAGCTAATGAAAGAATCTTCCCTCGTAAAAGAAAAAATATAGGAAAGTTGTCCTATAGACTCTATGGACTAATATTTACAACTATAATGCTAATTGACAATCTAGAAACAAAGCTAAAGTATTTACAGAAGATATAATAGAAAAATGACTAATTTGTACAGATGTACAAGATTATGGGAATCTTGTAAATTAAAATTTTAATCAATAATAACAAAACTAAATCTCAGACAAAAGATATGAGTATTATAAAATTTAAAAGAAATTATAATGCATTATGAAAGAAAACTACCGCAATTCTTACAAGGAATCAACACAACAAACCAGATGAAACATAGAAATAATTTGTGGCAGTTAAACCCGGTGTTACCAACGCCGACTAGCGACAAAATATGGTCGGGGGTCAGCGAAAATATCGGCAAATGGAGAAAATATCGGTTAAAAATGTCGAGGAAAATGTCGTGGAAGCGAAAAAAATACAAAATATTATTCATTTTTTCAATTTTTAAATATCTAAAGCATCCTTAACATCAAATAAATGCATTTTCCACATAAATATGAAGAGAACTCATATATAAGATGTATAAGATGTCTGTAGTAAGCTTCGGTCATCCACCAGGATCAACTTGAATCATGTCGACTCTGAAACCTCAAAATATCATCAAAAATACAATAAATGTATCTCATCATCATGAATTATCTACAATGAAATCATATAAATAAACTAACAATTCCCTCGATCCCTTTTATGGCCGAAGGTGATAGCTCTAGAAATGGATTTTCCTTTAGAGGAAGAAGGTCATGGGGTTGGCATTGGACTCTAATGTACGTAGAAGAAGAAAAATCTAGACTCTGGTGTGTCCTCTACAGTGCCTCTTGCCAAGAGTACAACTAAGCTCGTGGAGTTTTGAATATTCATGTGCATCCATATGAATCCAAACCATTATACACAAATGCAAAGTTTCTCTTGTAAATAGCAAGGGTGAATATAACCAAAATAACATTGAGTGCAATGCATCTCTAAACCAAAACACATCAACAAGGGTTGTAAAGGGGCTCACAGAGTCCAAAAAAATTCATGCTACAACAAATATCTATATATCATCAAAATCATTGTCTATATTAGGATCCTCATCATCGGTGTCACCCTCTAAACGGTAAAATAAGATAGAAAAAGCTTAAAATGCCTAATAAGTGATTTTACTTAGTGAAGGGTACATTTTTACTTTTGTCATGACCCCAGTAAAGAGTTCAACAATCAATGCCACCAACATTGAAAGAAGGGTATATAGAGGGCTTGGTGCTCTTGACTAAATGGCAGTTCCATACCCTCATACATGATAGAATCTAGGTAGAAAATGTTGCAATATTGTCAATCTTGGAATCCTGAAAACCATTAAGTCCTGGCGAATTTTGAATGGGACCTAATATTCTACTTTCTTCATATGAAGTCCCAGAAAGTTGGAACCACTCTCAAACATCTGGAAACAATTAATGGTAATGTTAAAAATTTAAATAAAAGGGCCAGTGTATTTCCATTAGTGGTATATTACTATCCTCATAACATGTTTTGGCTCTTGCTCACCTCTTCCTCCTTTGCTCTCCAAACCCACACTTTGTTTGCAAAATGACACTTTAAAGCCCAAAAATCAACTTTTAATTCATGACTGTCTGCGACATTTTCCATAAAATCGCGATATTATCGCGCTATCTACGATAATATCGCGATATTTTCAAAATAATCGACTGAAAATATCCCAACCCTCAAAACGGTGATATTATTGCGATGTTGGTAATAGAGGATTAAACTAGTGAAAACTGAATTTAAATACGATAGAAATAAGGCTAATCAAACTAGGCACAATAGTTTAACTAACCTTTAAATATGTGATTCACATTTAAAATCAGGAATAGAAACAAACTACAAAGCTAAGAAGAAAGAGACGAAACTATCTTGGCCAAGAGCTTGTTTAAATCTAATAACTGAATTTTCCTTCACATTAAATATGAAACTCAACTATCCACTGCAAACAAGGATCACCTTATAAACACAAGACAAAGCTTATAAAATCTGAGATCTCATGAAATCAAACTTGAACACAGTCAAACAAAGCTTCACGATCTCCCTTTAATGTAAAAGTGAAAGAGTCATAATATTAATCCCAATTGCATTTCAGATGAAACATATGACAATTTTCATTTTATGAAAGACATTCCATGAATTAAAATGCATACATTATAACTAAAAGAATTTACCTAACTACTATGAATGACAACCACAACAGTTAAAATCAATTCTTTTGTTCATGCTAACAAAATTAATATGAGTAGGAATGGCGGATTAGGAAATTCACTATCAATCTTTGAATAACAATTTTGAGAACAACAACAACATAGTTTTCAACAAAACCTTTGAGACACAGTCAATATTTTATTTTGAAAAATAGATAATACAATGAAAAGTAAAAGAAAAGACTACTATAATTCTCATATTGAAAACATTCCAAAAACAGGTCTTACAGAAGTCTGATTAAAACGAGCATTCCGTTGTCTTCACAAGCCAAAAATTTCACCTGTCATCCATGCCCCCTCTTCATCAAGTCTTATCATACCCTATTTATAATCATATAGTTATGATACAAAAATATTAATTTCATAACTATTAACTAAAGATAAAGGAAGTTTTCCCTAAAAATTTGGATCAGATCCATATTTATCCAATGGCTCGATCTCATATATCAAATGAGGATCCCCAGAATAGACAAGTCTGACTGACACATGGAAATCGCAACTTCTAACAAAAGTTCATTGATCTGAGCATATCAAAACAGTTTACAAGCTCGTTGCAACGTACACCAAAACTAGTGAAACATACTAACTGCTTGTGAGAAAATCATATCCGAATTGATTATTTTCAATTATTTGGATGCATAAATCATATCATGATCCAGTTTCATATCCTAAATTTGATACATATAAACCATCAAGACACATATATAATGAATTAAATGCATTCACAGTGGCTACAAAATCTATGATTCTGCAGCCACTATGAATTAGAGAATTTTTATTGATTTAAATGCTAGTAAAACAATAAGTAAAATCAATTTAAGATTCATACCTTTCAAAAATACTTTCCAACCAATCAAATATGTACACATATGCTAAAACTTCAAACATGTAAAGATGCAAAAAGCAAAACTGATGAACACTGCAAATCATGATTTGGAGGTTCTAATGTTTTGCAAGTCTGAGGTAATAATGACATTTACTCCCTAGGACTGAATAACCACATGACCTTCAACAATTTTCAATTTCTTGTTCATCTTGGCAATTTCCAATTCATGTTGTTCGACTAATGATTTCTTTTGTTTCCTCAGGTGTCGAGTTTCCCATTGTAGCTCAGCAATATCTTCTTTAAGAGCAACTACCATAGAATGTTATTTCTTCATCCATAACCGATAGTTAGGGCATCGACTCGAGTTGTTCTCACCGTCCATATATTCACATTCAACATAAGGAAGCACATCACCAGAGAACTCATTCCTATGACTGAGTCCAATTCCTTGAAACTGATCAAGACCTTTCAGAAAAGGTGGGAGGTTATATACAAAATCATACTAGAAATCCCCTTCAGATCCTGATTTCTAGGGAAGAATTTTCCCTTCAGGTTCCAGTTTGTATTCATCATCGATTTCGATTGGAGAATTGGGATCATTTGAAAATTTCTTGGACTCGAACTTCTTGGACCTATTCGAGCGGGGTGTTTATTATTAAAGTCATCATCCTTGTCTGCCTTCTCTAAACCTTTCTTACCAGATAATTTCTTGGTTGCAGGCCTTCGACACATAGGTCGATTGACTTGTTGGGCCAATTGATCAATTTCATGAACTCGAGTTTGAACTTTAAGCTTCGATTTTGATCTATCATGTTTATCGGCCGCTACAGGATTAGGGATATTACCAAGGGATTTAACATCATATTTCTTAACCATGCTGTGTGTAACCCGAGGCAAGACCGGGGTAGAAAGCTCATCAATACGAGAGACATCACCTGGCTTTGTCCTGTACAAATCGTCATCATGAGATGACTCAACAAATTGATTTACATTTCGATTCTGATGAAGAGCTTGGACATTCATTTCACCATTCGAAACAAGGGCAAACCGTAGGGTTTCAAATACAAAGACATTGTCTAAACGATTTTCGTGGAAACCCTAGGAATATTTTCGAACCCACGCAGAGTTCCTCCTTCCAGAGAGACACCATTTTCTTGAGCAAGGGTTTCTGAGAAATTATTTCTCAAAATGAAATTGTCCATTTCTTAGACCATTTCTCACCAATGAGTGACAAATGGGTAGCTTCAACTATCCAATCTTCATCTACAGGAAACTCGAGGTCCCCACGCTATCAATCTTGCCATTAAACAATTGGGAAAAATCCTTTGCAACCCTGACATTATGGCCATGGAATGCTTGGATGAACTCCCACCACTCCACTCTTCGCACGAGAGAAAGGGCATCACCATACGACTCGACAATCTCGGCACCGTCGAGTTCAAATCGAACTACAAGTGCCATGAGTAAGTTTAACAACTCGACACAGAGGAAGGTTTCACTCGGGAGAGGGGAAATCGTGTAACTGGATATAAGATAGAGCACAATGCCAAATTCCCAACCCTTACGAGATTAACAAAAGAAATGGGCCATCATGGTTTCGATTGGCCTTGTATTGGCTCGAAAACGCTACTGTATTTCAACTTCAAATTACTCGGTCACGAAGTAGATGGATAGGAGGATTATACAATGGATGTGATAATATGTAGGACATGTTGTATCATACACGTTAATTCAAACACTATAAACATTAAATCGAATTCCAACATATTTCCACCTTCCAAACATAGGTCACGTCATGATGAAACTACTAGAAGGTTTGGTGACTAGCAATTAGATACAATGGGGTTCATAAAACATTCATGGATATGGAATAATCCCCACCTTAGGATGGCATCCTTAGTAATCAATATGTGGAGTGTTTCGAAACGAGTTTTATCTAAACCACCATAGGGTGATGGGTTTTGGTTTGAAAATAGAATACATCGTTGCCCTCGACCAAGTATATATTCATTCTATCCAACCGAAATCAAAGATGAACATCTATTGTTTGAATACATGATAATCAACCAATGCATAAAAATGAACTCAAAAAATGATCAAAATTCCAATAGCGTTGTACTTGTTGTTATGGAATCATTTTCAAAGTAGTGATTAGACATCAAGGTGTAGATTTGGTTCATATTGTAATCAAGATACTTCTAAATAAGTTGGAGAAACATGAATGACTACGTAACAAAAAGAAAACCATTCTTCAGTTTCACACAAGGTAAATGTTTTAACAACTTGAGATCAAGTATAAGAACCTTGGATCTAATGATAGTCACCATATTTTTATCCGAGAATAAAGTTAAACCTTGTCATGAAATAACATTTATAAGCATCCGAGATGTTTGAATTGCCATGATATGGTCAATAATACTTAGAGATGTAGAAATGCTTCTCATAATCAACTTCAAATTTCATGCTTTAAGTTATGAAATTCAAAGCGATAAACGATTGAAGAAATATTCAAAATAATGGTAAATCCGAGGACTTGATTATAAATGACCCTTCATTAACTAACCAATTCAAAATGATATGGAAATTCCCAGTACAAACAATCAAATTGACCATTTTAAAATTATTTTAAATGCAAAACCAAAAACATAAAAAATATGAAAGATTCCATCCTTAGAGATGGTTTGTTGACTAATTTATCTATGGGTAAAAATGATGATTGGTTGGGACTTCAAAGCCTTTAAATTCAATGATAAGTCTTACCAAATATTTGTTGGGGGCCCCTTTCATTTCAAGTAAAATGGAAGGGACTTGTTTAATAGAGACCAAAGTGCATCCACTCATTAAAGACCCACCAAAGGCACTCCTGCCAGTCCTTCTATCCCTCATTTTGTTCTGCTTGTGAAACTTACCATACAAAACTAACTTACCCAGCTACAAAGCTTGTCCAGTGGGAGATATTAGGGATCTGGGGAACTATGGCTATCCACCACAGAGTAAATGCCATTTAAAATACCACCTTTCAATAATGATCTTCGACACATCCTCCTTATTGTTAAACACAAAACCCTGCCACCTGCAAGAAAGGCCATGCACGACAGGCACATAACCCAAACGAGCTCTCCAGGATTTATCCATCCAAACATAAATAATGTTGATAGAGAACTGCTAACCACTGAATTTTCCAACCAACATATGACCCTCCAAATCCGGGATTTGACCGACTTTGATATCCTTCCCCGCTATAGGAGAGACTCTATCACTTCTATATTTAACCACTCGCTTTTGCTTCCGCTGAGGAGAATTATCCTAGACAGAGTTACCACTTTCCTGTTCGACATGAGAAGAGATTTTTTCCAATACAATCCATGCCTCGACACCCCCAGAGCTTGGTGATACTATAGAAGGCCTTGGTGCATGAGGCATAAGGGAAAGGGATCCATGCAAATCCCTGTACACAACTTTTTCGATTGAACCCACATGCAATAAGTTGTCACAACGATCTGAAGTAAATCTTTGATCTACCTTCGAATGATCAAGTCCCGCTGACCCCGATCTCAAGCCAGTGGAACTCGACTTTTGACACGACTTATTACACAATATAAAGTCGCCATCCACCTTGGTTGATGATATCTCCTCGAGAACACCCAAATCTCGATCTCCAAGAAGAAAATGATAAGAAAAATTGCTTCCTCGACCGAAGATGCTAGAATAGTCTACCAGGGGGAATAACTATCCATGGTTAGGCTTCCCTGCTCATCCTAACTGCCATATACTTATGCCATTTGGTGCAGGTCATTCGTACATGCAATCAAAACCCTAAACCTGGACGATGAATCCCTTACCACATAGACCTCCTCAAGGCCTTTGATAACCCTTTGATAAAATAAAAATTTAAGTTTTAGCATTAATACACCATAAATCGAATAAAATACGTTAATGCCCAAAACTACCCTTACAAATTTAAGTTTTAGCATTAATGTACCACGAGTTGAAGAACCCTTACAAATTTAAGTTTTAGCATTAATGTACCACGAGTTGAAGAAAAAACATTAAAGTCCAAAACTACTCAAAACTACCCCAAAAAAACAAATTACAACTTAAAATGTTCGCCATACACTTTCTCTCGATAGCCATCGGCAGACATTGTTATCGTCGTATCTAGACTAAATCATTTCCCCTCTAGCTCGACATGTATATGTTGTTTTGAAGGCCATAGCATGCCATTCCCAAACCCATATTCATTGGGTTTGCTTATGAATGAAAGCCAGAAGTCATTGTAGACGCTATAAATTCTTATTTCTGCAGAACAAATTCGAGAACGCTGGAAAGATGTCCTGTAAATTCTTGTCAGGCAGGGGCTGGTATCAGACTTGATTTTTCAATGTTGGGTGGCGTTAAATTGTTTGTCTATTATCAAAAATCCAGACGGTAATTTATGGGAGACTTCAATGAGAATCTACAATGCCGTTATCTATGGCAGGACTTATGCTAATACACTGTTCTCCAGTGAATATTGAATTCCGGTGTTTTGTTGGTCAAGAAATAGTGCAGCGCAAGAGCTGCAGAATAGTGGAAAATTTTAATTACAATACGAGAAAAGAACGTTCAGAGAAAAACCCATCTGTCAGAGAGTCTAATTTGCGTCTCAATGTGGTTGAATTGACTGAAAGAAATTTGAAATTTAACGATAAGGTGTTGGGTTATGGAGATAAGGGTACAGGGTTTGCAGGGTTTGAGGGTAATAAGGGTACCTATGTTGAAAACGGAGGTAACTTTAGTTCCCTTGCAATTGAAGGAAATGAAGCAAGATTGTCAATAATGGTCATCAGTCTCTGCAGAGCCAACAAGGTCTCCAGTGCTTCGACCTTGTATAGAAGGATGGCAGATTCAGGTCTGCAACCCACCTTGCATGCTTGCAATTCCCTTATTGCTTGTTTTCTGAGAAGGGGTTTCATTGATGATGCATTAAGTATTTTTGAAAGTATGAAGAAGATGACTATTAAGCCTTCAGAATATACATATAGTTTGGTTATAAAAGCAGTTGGGCACTCTCGAGGTTGGCAATATGCTCTCCATTTGTTGAAAGAAATAGAAACACAGGATAGTTTGAGACTGGATACAGTTGCTTACAATACACTGATATCTGTTTGTGGGAGAGTAGGCAAATGGAAGGAAGTGCATCAACTGTGGGGAAAATTGAAGCAGAAAGGTTGCAAAGAGACAATGGTGACCTATCGCCTTTTAGTGAGTACCTTTGTGCAAAGTGATCAAGTTGAGCTTGCATTGCAGGCATACCATGATATGACTAATAATGGATGGAAGCCCAATGAGGATGTTCTTAAAGGTCTTACCTGTGTTTGTGCGAAAGGAGGACAATGGATATTGGCTTTGGACTTTTTCCAGAAAATGGTTGATTTGGGTACTAGACCAAGTAAGATCACCTACAACACACTTATCAATTCTCTTGGTAAAGCACAAGAGGTGGATCTGGCTTTCAAAACTTATGAGCATATGCAAGCTGCAGGTCATAGGGCTGATGCTTACACAATGCGGGCTTTGCTTAATTGCTTGAAGAGGACAGATCAATTTACAAGGTCTATAAGCCTTTTCGAAAGCTTGAAAGCATCAAGAAACTTTGAAATGGATACGGAGATTTACAATATGGCATTGGTGTCCTGTCAGCGGCTTGGGCTTTGGGAAAAAGCTTTGCAGTATGTTTGGGAAATGGAAAAGAGTGGTGTCAAACCTGGAACTTTGTCATATAATATTCTCATAAGTACTTGTGAGGTTGCTAGACAGCCAAAAGTTGCACTGCAAGTTTATGAGCATATGCTATGTGTCGATTGTACTCCTAATACATTTACCTATTTGCCATTGATTAGAGCTTGTGGAAGGGGACTCCTTTGGTGTGAACTGCAGCAAGTTCTCAAGGTAGGCCAGTTTCTTTTCTAACATTGAATCTGTTACAGATGAGCGTGCATGGTAGCTCAGTTTCATCTTAGAGCTATTACTGGTGCTGGTTGTTCTTGATTGATGACTTCTATCCTTTCTCCTCTGTTTTCCTTGTGTTGTTGCTATGTTGTATAACAAAGAAGACATGTCGAAACTGATTGTATATTTCAAGTACTAATGAAGGTAACTGTTTTCATGAACACGATGACAAGTTATGGCTATATCTGCTGTTGTCAGTAAAACCCAATTTGAATTTTTCTGTTCTTTTTTGACATTTATACAGAATGTACAGAGCCTTAAATAAAAGTAAGATCTACCTCTGACTCTGGTCAGAATAATTTTTTCTTTTTAACTCCATTCTTTCTTTCTTAGCATTTGTAGGCTTTCTAAATCATTATCTGTCTGGGTCTTGAAGCATGTCTTATGTAGTGTTGCTTCCTGCATAGGCTGTCCAGTGTTGATCTCACTCTTTCTCTACAATGGGCGATTGATTAATTCATCGCTAGGTAAACACATCAACGTTTCTATGTAAGTATCTTGGGAACAGTTTGTATGTCTTATTGCTATTTATGTTGATTCCAAGAACTAGAGCGAGAGTAGATAGTTCTTTTTGTACTTCTTTCTCAGTATTTTCTTAGATCTTCTTTGCCCCACCTCATAAAGAATGTTTTGGGTCGTGTTGCCGACAGTTGTCCAACAGAGGCAACTAGATCTTATTGTTTGTTTTCAAAGGTGATATACTCTCCATCAGTTTGGCCTATTGCCTCCTGTATGACTTTGGGTAACATCTTAGTGATGGTAGTCTTGTTCAGAATTTACCTTACCACTTGTATGGAAGACTGATTGTGTAGCTTCATTCTCATTCCTATGCGTGGTGATCTGGAGGCCATGTTTTCAAGTCCAATTTAATATATATGTCACCTCCTTCCAGAGTATTCACATTGTGTTTTGGAAGTTTTTTCGTTTGATTTAAACAGTTTATTCTTCCTTATTTTGTACAAAGGTAGTTTTCACATCATCATTTACATTGTGTTTTGGAAGTTTTTGTCATTTGATTTATGTATTCTTCTTTATTTTGTACAAAGGAAGTTTTTCTTGTTCAATTTATAAAAAAGTAAAGTTCATTATTTGTTTTGAACTGAGGCAATTTTCTGATCAATTGTCAGTTGCCCTCTTGGTTGTCTGGTTTGAAGATTTGGTTCTGCTCAAACTCAAAGCCAGGTTTCTTTCTGCCTTCTTGATGTCTCCTCCTTGGGCAAGTCTCTAACAATTCCCTATCCACCAGAAACTAAATGAGAAATTCCATTTGATTGGTTTATTGAAATGAATCAAGTAGTTTATTACAAGAAACATATGCCCATGGGCAATCGGAGGTAGTGAATCTCCATCCTTGGGGAGAATGATGGCCATACGCTAGAGGTGTCAAAAGTCCATAGACTAAATTATGGGTCGATTGATATGTGAATGGTGATTGTTAGAATAGGCTGATGTATGTTTATATTGTTAATATACATCTTCATCAAATAGTTATGTTGTAACAATAACAATATCAACAACGACAATAATAATATTAATAATTTATTTTTCATGATTTTACTTATATTATAGTTATTCTATTTATACTTTATAACAATTATTACTATTTTGTATATAATTATCCTCTTTATACCCTATTTAGGTATGTTGTATGTCATCCCCTCTTTGCATGCTTTGACCTCCAAGAATGGGTAGAGATGATGGTTCTTCTTGACATGTTTTGACCTCAATGCACATGCATGACGTTTCCTCTTGCCATTAATACTGTGTGGTGTATACATTTGTGCATGTGTAGGGTGTCAAATCTTGATGTCTTTCACCTTGACCTTGAAATTTGACTTATATTTGTCCTCAGATGGTTCTAGCAAAATATCTCGTCTAGTATTTGGGGCCTAATGCCCTATGGGGAGTTGAACCCTTGAATTCTAAGTGGCAAGATCTCACGAGGCAAGAAACGAATGAACTTTTACTAATGGTGATAAAGGATGACATGCATAATGGAGAGCTTCAAGATGGGGGCTATAGTGGGTTTGGCCAACCAAGGAATGACTTGGAGGCTAACTGAGATAATAATAAATCATTACAAGCAATCCCACTTGGAATTCCATTATGTGGGCAGATCACCATGAATGATGATAACAATGATAGAGGAGGAGAAGCAATTAAATTTGGTATGATATTAGGGTAGTTGAGTTCAATTCTGTCAAGGATCCCAACGTATTCTCAACTTAAGACGATGATGAAGCAAAGATCTACGATGAAAGATAAAATCATCATGGAGAAAATAGGTAGGGACAACAAGCAACTGTTACAATGGATATTGTGGGAAAGAGGTATTGTAGATTGTATGACCATACTTCTAATCTCCGCTACAATCAAGCCTGTTTGTACCCCTTTTGTTGCGAACAAGGACCAACTTGTTTGGGACCTTGATAGTGATTCATGTGGAGGTGAGAGTCTTCCTTGTAGTTTGAAACATCCAACAAGTATAGCAAAATCACCAAAGTCAGTCAAGGGACATAGAAGGCATTGCAAGAGATATTGCAAATATGAAACTAATTGTAAGAAAAAGATAACTTGGTACTACTACAAAGACATAGCAATGAGTCATGCAACAACCTTTAGAATCTACCACCTCACTCCATTAAGTGCTTGAGTTGAAGATACGATAAGAAGAGATAATTTATTAATGTCCAAAAAGGAGGAAAAAAAGTGGGTCAAAGAAACTCAAAACTACATCAATAGTGATAAGCATTGGGAGTGCAAAAGCAGCTCCTAAAAGATAGAAGCTAAAAAGCTAAAAGAGGAAGGTTGTAACATACCCACTACCTAAATCAAAGCTTTTCGTTTAGTTCTCGACAATGAGAATCCCCGAAACTTGCATCAGCGAGATGCTAGACCTGAGCCACGGGTCTTTCATTCGCCTATACGGCTCTCTACGCCTAACCGTGGTCTTCCCCTTATGACAATTTCAGGTTTTCGGGGTTTTGTCCTTTCTAATGTCGAGGGTTCCTATGCCCTTGATTCTCCGATTCCCGACGCACTCCAACTTCCACTGGTCCCCTTGGGCTAGTCTTTTGGGTCCATACGACCTCCCTCTATTTGATCGCAACCATACCTCCTCATCGGGGTTTTGACACTCGTGATGTCCCAACAATTTGGTTCACCGATCCCCAAATCTCGATACGCTCTTCTACTGCCTTAGCCTCTTGGGCTAAGTCTTTAGTCCATGTGACCTCTATCTCACAAGACTGCAGTCTTGTCCCCCATCGGGGTTTCGGACTTTCCAATGTCGAAATGCAAACGTCCCCAGGACTCGCGATTCCTCGAATCCCGATGCGCCCTTTTTCGCGCTAGCTCTCCTAGCTAGGCTCCTAGCTCACATGACCACGATCCCCGTGACCGTAGTCTTATCCCTCATTGGGGCTACGGGGTTTTCAATGCCAAAATGTATGGGCTCACAGGATTCCCGATCCTTCGAATCCCGTCTTCCCGCTATGCTGACAGCTGGCCCCCACTCATTGGGGTTTCGAGCATCGCGATTCCAAAATGCATAAACAAATTGTCTTCAGGATTCCCGATATCCCGATGACACAAACGTCGATCAACAACTTCCTGTCGGGACTTTCCCCGACGGCGCCGATTGCTGCCACGCGTCCTCTTCTGATGGACGGTCCCGATTTCTCCGGGATTTTGAGACATGTGATGTCCCAATTCTCACGGCCTCGGGAATTCTGATTTCTCGATGTCGAATATCCCGACTCTCTATGGATTTTTGACACCTGTCTCCCCAAACGGACGACTCAGATTTTACCGAGGTTTTCACTTCGGACCTCCCCGATCTCCTGTCCAGGGGAAGGTCGATATCCCGACTCCCGATAGTAAACCTCGATCTCCGCCACGTGTATCCTCAAACGGACGGTCCAGATCTTCTCGACGTTTCGAGACTTGAATTGTCTCGATTTTCTTGTCCTTGAGAATCCCGATATGTCAATGGCTGGACTCCCGATGGTAACCCTCAGATAGCTCCGGTCCGATCCGACGGTTGACGGGTAATTGGACCAAGATCTAACGGTCTAGATCTGTTCATCTTGCGCACACTCCAGAGACTAGACTCCGAGCATCTCACCTCGATCCAATGACCGACGGGATTTCTGAATGAGATCCAACGACTCAGATTGTCCCACCTTGTGCATCCTTCCACTACTTCGTGGATGTGGGAGGATCAATGGTCCAACTGTTCTCCTGGGTCTTGGGATCTACGATCCCGATTTCCTCGTGGTTCACGAAGATAGAGGGAAAAAGGGGCAAGGTATGTAGCGCCCTCGTCACTTCTATCAATCTAACGGTCGTGAATGGCTATGGGTCATCCGACGAGATCTCATTCGTCGATTTGTTACATATCCCTACACTGCTACCTTGGAACCTTAAGAGGGTCATTCCTCCTCGTACAGGGTTAATATGACTTGCGCGTTCAAGTCCTTTTTCTGGGTTCTTGGTGAACCTTTCTAAGGAGGGGATCTCTGTGAAGAGATCTATACCGGGGCATTTCCGGAGGTAGATAAGGGTAAACAGCTTCCCGAGAACGCGCTGGAAGCCTAACTTAGTTCGACTCATGCCTAATTAAATTCATTTATCAACATAAGCCATGCGTGGTCTTTCTGTTATAAGCATATATCTAACATTACTTATCAAAACACTGCACAGACATTCTTATACTGTAATTGTTCAC
>SNQJ01S0031287.1:136664-157286 GCA_010110895.2 Picea sitchensis | reverse complement strand
GTCTCCCCAAAAGAAGATGTCTTTCCTCCTCAACGAACAAGCCTGAAGGTGAGCCAATTATGCAAGACAAGTGCTCTGAGACCTCCAACTCCAAATAGGGCGACATGCCAAATCCCAACCAGCCCTGTTGCCATCCATGTTCCACCTAACCAATCCCGCGACTGTTCTCCATGCTGACCAAATACTCCTAAAAATAAGAGAGCCTGAAACCTAGAAGAGATGATATCACACTGAGCAAAAGTCCCCTGCACCTTCCCCACATGCTACACTAACACCATCCTATGCTAAAACTAAACCTATCATGTAGCATCACCCTCTAAGCACCTCACCGCCCATTTAGCAGCAAAAATGGAGCCCTGTGTGGCAACATCAATCAAACCAAGCACTCCCCGCCCATCCCCGAGCATAGTATGTTGAAATATTGTGAAACTGCAAAGAATATTCTTATCCTCTTTTGCGGATTGGTCAAATCCTAAATGTAATATGCAAATTAAGAAGTCGGCCCCCAAGCAAATTAAAGTGGTTCTAACTACCTAGAGAGAGAAGTCATCCCTGTCAGTGAAGAGACACCTCCTTTCAGCGCTTGCCAGTTTGTATAAAAAGGAAGCCAGCACCTCATTTGTTCACTCACTCAGCTCCCTCATCTAGTGCGCAAGTATTGAAGGAAGCTGTAGTTACCAGTTGCCGGAAGAAGGAAGAGAGAGAGGCGCATTGCTTGGGAGAGGATATTCTCTAGTGTTTGGTTTATTGTCTTGGCATTGGATTGGCTATGGTTCTTTGATTATTTTCTGGTCTAGCATCATGGTAGTTTGTCTCTCGTAGAGAGAGAGTTATTCTGGTACTGTACTTGGTTATTGAATCTATACTAAAGAAGTTTTGTTGGGTTTTCTTCCCCTTGAGGGTTTCCCAGGATAAGTGCTTGTGTACTCTTGTGATTGTGTTTCTCTCAGTGATCCTATCTATGCTATGGTTATCTAGTAAATTGAAAGGAAACCTAATAATAGTTCAAAACTTAACATAGTACACACATCCCAAGGAACCAAAGGAAGACCCTGCTCTCCACCATACTTAGACCACAAGTATGATCTCAAGATCTACTCTAACCTCTGAAACTAAGCCCTGCTAGGCAACCAGTAGGAAACATAGTAGATGTGCAAGCATCTAATAAATATAATATGATAGCTTTAGTATTTTGTATTCATGAATATTACTTATGTTATTTTAATTTGTCGTAAATAATTGGGAATAACTATGACTATTCTAATGTTAATTATAAGGCACTAATCCAATTCAGATAGAAAATGACAAATGATACACACACACACACACACCTACACCTCTTTATTCAATTGAAGAAAGTAGGGAGAGAGAAATAAATATTATTGTTACAAACTAATTGTGTTCTCTATTGTTCATTTGTTCTCTGGCATATGGTGCACCCTAAGGGTTGCTAGGTAGATAGATCCCCTAGAAAACGCAAAGTACCCAATTCCCTCATAGTTTAGAATTATTACATTATAAATCTAATTTTTGGCCGTTGTTCTGGCGTATGGAGAAGCCAAAAAAGGTTCTTGGATGGACGGTAACCGTCACTAGCACAATGTGCCCGGTTCCCTCATAGTTCAAGTTTATTGTTTTCTAATACCTTCCTTTCTTTCTTTTCAATTGTGTGAATGTATTTTTTCAATAAATTAGCTTAAATTTCCATTCCCACAACTGAATTCTTCTTTGGTTTCTGAAATAAAGCTTCCTTTGACTATTAATAGAACAAAATTTGCAAAGCTTTATACATAAAACAGCAAGCTACGCACAAAGCCACCAAGCACTGGCATAATTAAGGGCCACAAATGCAAGCCTCAAACATAGATCCTACAAGCTACAACCCTAAACTATTTAGCAAAACAACATACTAGGAGCTTATGCTCCATTTGGTTTTCCTTTTCGCTCCTTAACATCTATCCAACTTTCTCCCTTATTTAAGGGCACCAGGAACATCAATGATCATCATTTCTCTACAATTGTCTTTAAAAGCCCGAATATTGTCCCTCTGATCGAAAGAGTCAGCTTGATGAGAATACAAAGAGGATAACTATTTAGCAAAACAACATACTAGCAGCTTATGCTCCATTTGGTTTTCCTTTTCGCTCCTTAACATCTATCCAACTTTCTCCCTTATTAAGGGCACCAAGAACATCAATGATCATCATTTCTCTACAATTGTCTTTAAAAGCCTGAATATTGTCCCTCTGATCGAAAGAGTCAGCTTGATGAGAATACAAAGAGGATAACATCATATCAGAATGGCGACTAGACCTGGCTTGTAACTGCAATATTTCCTTTATATGAGGGGGAGCCCAAAAATATCCATTTTTGTTCAGGTTTGTTACTAACTTACTACCTAAAAACGCAAGTCCAATTTGAAGGCAAAAGTTACATATTTGAAGGCATTTCACACCAATCGGGTTCATGTCACATCACACGAAGCATTTCTACATATGTTGAGGCATGAATCATCATTCTTGTGGGCTTTGAGCATCATCTACAAGGCAACAAAGAGGTTTCTAGAGAACGCTCCTCTTGAACATTGGCATGTGTCACCTAGAAACCCTCTCACAATGGTCAAAAACTCTTCAAGAAAGGAACATCCATCATTTTGAGGGATATATGGGGGATTTTCATGGCATAATCAAGCGTCATATGTAGAAAGGAAGAGGAACACCCTATTCAAGAAGATGACACTTGGCATTCATATCACACGAGGCATAAATAAAACGGACACTTGTGAGAAGCGCTTTAGTTAGAAACATCTAGAACAACTCCTTTATGTCATTTTTTCGAAGAAGAGCAGATATCTTTCGATAAAGTGCCCAGACTATCGCCAGACCACTGCTAGTAGATGCAAAGTGGCCATGACATTTCCGAAGTGTGGTCATAATAGAGATTCCGATAAATATTGAAGGAGTTATGGTGATTTCAAATCTACCGCCTCAAAACCCTAGCCATATTTGACCATTTCTAATGAAGTACTCCACCTTTTCTTGAGTTCTATTGCTATTTTGGGAAGAGGAAGCTACTAGATGGTCATCCCTAGAGAGCATCCAAGCTAGGAAGGTGACATGTGGTAGCAAAGACTAAATCAAGCCCTATTTTGTGCATCTTTTCACCCTTAATGAGAAGCACATAGCTTGAAGGAGGTTCCTAAACCTTCTTTTTCTATTTTAATACTATTATTTCTAGAAGGTTCATGGATCTAGAAATTACTCAATAATATTTTATTGTAAAATGTTTGAGGAGAAGCTCTATAAAAGGAAGAGAGCTCTCATTTGCAAAGGCATGGTTGGATGAATAGGATTTCCCCTCTAAGCTTAGTTGAAGACCTCTTTAGAGGAAAAAGTTAAGGGTCAAGCTCTATTGCCGTCCTAATACATACCTACAAACGTCGAAAAGTCTCCAACCCACTTGGTGTGTCCTTGGAGGCACAAACCTAAGTTTAGACCCACTGTCACCTCGATCTAGAGTCTAGACCTCTTACGTCTAGGCTCACTCCTAGGGAAGCCAAGGGGGGTAGACCCTATTAAACTATGTGAAGTATTGTTGTTAAGGTTCTAGGAGTTAATAGAGTTATTAATTAAGGAAACCCAACCCAATGACAAGCAGCAAATGCAATGATGCAATTCTTTCAAATGGCAGGTAAACCTTTGTTTGTAAATCAGCAATTAGACCAGTGCCTAAAGATTAATCAAAATTGATATATTGAGATACAACAACGAAATATAGCTATACAAGAATAAAACAATGTTATGAAATATCTACACAATAAGTATGTGAAATAACTTTACACTTAGACCAATTATGTTCAAATAAATAAAGAATGCTCGAAATAAAGAATGCTTTGAAACAAGTATTCACATGAAAGAAATTTGCTTAAAAGTGAATTGCTTGAAAAGTAAAATTTGCTTGGAAAGTAAATATTGTGAAGAATAAGTAGGTTGATTTTAGCAAGTTTTTATGTCTCTCTTGAATTAAGGGGGAAATTTAGTGTGAAAGATGCAAGCCTATACTATGTGACTACCCCTAATTCTTATCCCTTCAACCAAAAGGAAGTGTTGAGTGTTCAATAAGAAGAACAAACAAGGTTTGTGTCATGCTCCACAGGTCAAATCCAGAATGCTTGGGCGCTCAACAAGGAGGACATGTAGTGCCGTGAAACTGTCCCCAGCTTCAACCCCTTCTAGCCTCCCAAGTCACCCTTTTTGATGGTAGAAACAATAATAAATTGGGTGCCTAATTAATCTAGCCACTCAATCCTTTGCCCTTTCTTAATTACCCAAGATCCAAAAAGTGGCAAGGGGAGGGAATACAGGGCAAAAGGCGGGGCACCAATTTGATTACTTTGCAAACAAGTTGAAACTTAAACTAGCTTTCACGATGTAGCATTGATAGCAAAGCCAAGCACTATGCAAGGTGTGGGCGAAATTAAATAAATTAAATGACTTGAAATTAAAATAACAACCTCACAACTATGGTTCAAGATGGAGGACAAGCCTACCGGTTTTGGCCAAGGTGGGTAAATGGAAGAAAAACAGAAAACTAAATTTTAATCTAGCCTTCACCATATTGCATGGATGGCAAAGTCAATCGCTATGCAAAGTGTGGGCGAAACACTAAAACTAATTTACAATTTTTAAATTTGGTAAATGAGATAAAGAATGCAAGCCCAAGAGACTCTCTTGCGCTGTTTACAATGCTTAGAAGGTGAAGTAGAGAAAAGGGTTTGGCACTGTTATCCCCTACCCTAGGAATAACTAAGGAGATCACGTCTCGAGGCCTACAGGTCCTAGACATGGAGTACCGAAAGTTGGATGACATGAGAATGGCCCCGGAGGGCCCCTCTTTTCTTTAGTGCAGCATATTTATCAGCAGTAGCAGTACCCATCCCACTAGCCTGATCCCAAAGTAGCAGTAAGTCTTTCTCCATGAGGTAATGAGTTCGAGTATCATGGTATGTGTCACTCTGATTCTTGAAGCACTTGAATATGTTGCATTGAATTCTCCTTCATTTCATCACGTTTGCTTGGAAATTATGCTCTTTGACATGTTCACACCTGGAAGGGTGACATGGTGCCCTAGTCAGTTGATCTCCCTTTAGGATGGGTTGCCACCGGGTTGGTCTATGAAAGGTCATCATCCATTCCCTCCATACTTACCACTTTCCATCTTTATTCCTCTCATCTTCCCCCTACCTTTGTTTGGGCATTGGGATTGGCCACACTAGGAAGTATTGTACCTTGCATTGTGGAAAGAAGGGGCTAAAGGCCCAGAGGGTAAAAGTAGTTGGCAAGAGTTAAAAGCCAATAATGATACCTTTGAGATGCTTCACCCAAGGATTCCTAAGAAAGCAATAAAAGGATTCTCAGTAAGAAAAAGGAACCCATAAAGATAAATAAACACCCAAGGTACTAGTTGGTGGATAGGAGGTCTCATCACGAGCTGGCCTATTATGACCATGGGCATGTAGCGGTATGACACTACCACCTATCTCGTCACCAAACCAAGGCAGTGGCTCTTGGTGGCATAGCCAAGAGAAAAGGGGTCTCATCACGAGCCAACCTTCTCATCTTCGTGAAATGTTTGTGGATAACACTGTCACCTCTGGTCACCAAGCCAGGACAGTGTCCCTCAACTCTTCCCTTGAAGCACGAAAGCAAAAGATCAAACGATAATAACACTAAGAATAAAAGGCAGTAAGTGGGCTAGGAAACATTGGCATCTATGACAAGGTGCAGCTCACCCTCTACAAAGGCACCCACAGGTAAGACTTACATTTCCCTGTTATCACTGCACCCCATGCCCAAACATTTACCCCATGCCACCTCATACACTTACATGACCTGGATTGGCTCCCACCTGGGAAACATTCCAAACTTAAGGACTATTAGCCCAATAGGACACCTTGAGACCTTCTCCAAACCTGACTTGTCAAATTGCATAACATCTTTGAGCATTTGTTTGGGTAAAGGGGGGTTTGATGCACATGTTTGGGTAATTTGATTATTGGATGTAATTTAGATGTTATGATCCCTATGACTTATAAACCCCTGGACGGCGTACTTCTTGTTGTTACAGGACTTTTCCCGGTGGACAGGTACACATGGGGGAATGATTAGCTCGGACCTCCATGGGGCTGAAAGCCCACAGATGGATGTTGTGACCCCAACCAGGGGCAAGGAGACATCAGAGATTTGCACCAGGAAGAAAGAAGGATGTTTCCCTTGAGACACTCTGGCAGACCTAGACCCAAGGGGATCGTGCTCTTCCACCTAGACGTTGACCTTTGAGAGCCCATGACGTCACCATTATGACCCTAAACGTCATCCATAACTAGGGTTTGCATTTTGAGGGCAGATGTGAACTACTTGGCACATGTGGGCATCATCCAAAGCCTTTGGAAGCCAAACGTTCAGCATCTGGAGCCCAACGTTCCACCTTAGGTGTTTCAACGTCACCCTAGAAGGGCATGACGTCACCCTTGGAAGTGTTTTTAGTTGCTAATTAATTTTATTTATGTCTAATTTAAATTTATTTGTAAATTGACCAGGTCAGCCTTTATTTGACCTGAAATTAATTAAAGGTCACCAATTTTGTATAAATAAACATAAAGTACATTCATTTTTACATCACAACTCCTCACACAAGAGGAGAGGTCTGAAATTTGCACCCTAGAAGGGCTATTGGCTGAAATTGTGAGGCGCACTCTTGTATAAGGCTAAATTTTTGCAAGTTGGATCAATCTTGGAAGCTTTTATGGTGATCTTGCATGGTATTTCATGATTATTCTGGGTGCAAGTAGGTAAAATTTGCATTTTTTGTCATCTATTGAATAGTTTATGTATGGTTTTATTTGCTCATACAAGATTATGAAATTGCATGATATGCTTAATGCTTGAAGTAAGGAACTTAAATTTGTACTTTCTTACTTTCTATTTGCTAAGCTTTTCATTGAATTGATCTAGTAACTAGTGAAATCCTAGAGCCCTAGTTTCCTAGCACTCTAAGGTTTTGACCTGGTTATCTTTCCCTAAGTTCTTATCCCATAATAAGCCCAAGGAGAGCAAGGTGCTAGTGCCTAGAATTGCCTACACCCTAGTATTTTGTTTCTTGAAGAAAATGCATAGGGGGACTTATGTTACTACTTCTCCTACGCATTCTCCCTCTTGGACTTTTGTGCATTATCAAAATTGATTTGCAGCCTTAGAAGAAGTCGTCCACTTGACTCCATAATCCCTAGAAGGCACTAGTTCTAGCCTCTCTCTTATTGAAACACTCAAACACTCTTCTCCTAATCTTTTACTAACTATCTCTAACCCTAGTTTAGCCTAGATCACTAACCTATTTGTTGTTGTTACAAAAGATTGCTACAGCCATCTAACTACAGCAAATTTTCTGCAAAACTAGCCTTTACTGTTAGCTAGACACTTCAGAAATTGCTTGCGACAATTCATTATCATTTTGCCTGTTAAAAGCTAACTTTTTATTGTCTTTTCAAGCAATTCCAAGGCATATTTATTGTAGTTGTTACAAAATACCTATTGTTGTTGTAAACTTTCATATCATTGCATCTTTATATCAGCTAGCTTATTTTTCAAAGGTTCATGGTCTTATGAAGCACTAACATCATTTCGTTCTTGAAAGCTGCCATATTTTTCCTTTGTTGTCTTGTTCTAGGCAGGTACACTATATATTCACTTTGCTTCATCTCTTAAAGACCTAGAGAACCTTTTGACTTGAGTGACAAGTGAGAGTGGGATTTTCTTACACCTTTGCCTTAGTCTTATCAGCCCTTTAGGTCACTGGGGACGTCCCCCCTGGGGTAACTTTGATATACTCCTAAATAGAAAGGGGTTTCTTATTAAGGTGGCAGTGATAGGTCACTCCCTATTACGCCAATCTTGCATCTGCTTGCCTTGGGCTTTGGGAAAGTACAAATTGTGCAATAACATGCACCACAACTCTTGGATGCTTCCTCGAGTCTTTTGGGGCCAAAAATATGCAGAAATCCTCCTTAAACCTGTAAAAAGCTGCAAAAAACAGCAAGTTTTTCTTGCTGGAAATCACTAAAAATGACTTGAGACAAGTTGTTTTATGATAGCACAATATACAGAAATTATTTTATAAAAAATCTGAACTTAAAAACAGAGATTGCACTGCAATTTTAGATGAGAATTATACTAGAAATTGATAGATATATGGCTGGAAATGAAAACAGAAAATGAAAGAAGCTTTAGATGGCTTAAAAAATGAATTTCCAGATCTGAAATCCACTCCTCCAAGCCTTTGGTAACCTGCAAATTTTGTAAATCTTTGCTACAAGATACAACAAGAAGGTGAGTATATCATAATAGCTTGCAAAATACTTTCCAAACCTACTAGAAATAACCCACAAAGATTAATAGTAATACTACTACTAATATATCCCAAGCAAAATACTTTGCTTGGGTCTCCAAGTGAAATAATGCAAGTAAGGAAATACAACAAAATAATTGCAGCAAGATTACCTCATAAACAAAACCATATAATGGTTCCAAGAATACTCCAAGAGACACAAGAGATCCTCCAAAGCTTCTATTTTATTAACCAAGAAAAGATTTGCCCAATGGCACCAAGAATCATAAGAAAAAATGGGAGAGAATGAGAAAGAGAAGGGAGAGAGATGGGAGAGATTTTGGCATAATAGAGTTGTGAGAATAGATGATAAAATGAGGAGGGGGAGGCTTTCTTTTATATGAGGGAAAGAGGAGAGACCCCTCTTGGATGAATTACAAGTGTCATTCATCCAAGAGAGATAGACATAGTCAAGGAGGGCGCACTTTTAGGGTTTTAGCATAAGTTAGGGTTTGTGGGGTGACATGGAAAGGGGGGAAACCCCTTTACCTTTAACCAAAAATGAAGTTAGGATGTAGGAAAGGTTCACTTAAGGTTTTGAAACCTCACTCACTTCAATTTTTATTTTCCTATAGGTTCATGAGCAAGGGGGGTGCACTTTTCACTAGGGAGACATCACTTTTGGTTGTTGGCTTAGCATGGTGGGGTCTTCTAAGTGGATTTTCACTTTTCCAACTTAGGAAATACATTAGAAATCATTTCCCCACTTTCTCTCATGACTTTAGTCATTTTTACAAAATTTGGATTTTTTACCTTAGCCAATTAAATGTTGACTTTTGACTGACTTGAACTCCTCATGGACAATGACCTAGCAAAATTTGTCAAATTGAGTTGAAACTTGGTCCAAGGGTGTAGGGGGTCATCTTCCATTTGATTTGAGTACCCACAACCCTATACAAAATCCACAAGGACCAAATTTTTACATTTTACATCAAAAAATAACTAAATTTTCTTAGTTTACGGAAATTTTAATTATTAAAAAATCCTATCAAAACTTAATGGAATTCTGCAAGACTCTAGGAGATGTCTGGCATGGTCATTTACAACATTTCTAAACCTTAGTCACCCATTGGGCTCGATCATTAGAACGTCTTTCACCACTTTGGAGGATTGTATGAGTGAAAAACTCAAGGGTAATTCAAATCGTTGGTAAGCGAGATTAATTACCTGAGGAAAAAAAACACTCGATGAAAGGACTTCCCTAATGATAAAGTCCTAGGCAACTAACTAAAAGTTGATCCATGCTAGCATATTACATTAGTATCCCAGGCAGGGGAGCGGACATTCCGTGTATACAGAAAGACGTGTTGGGGGCAAAACTGCCCTGTTGAGCCATAAGTCTTCAAATATGTTGTACCACAAGGTACATAGCTTCATGGTACACCGTACATGACATTGACACCTAGTTGAAATAGGTGGTCAACAAGCCCAATGTAAAGTTTCTCCATTTCTCCTCTCTCTTGCATGGATGACTAGGGTTTTGCAAGGATTGCCATCATATTTTACTGCTGAAATAATCTTCATAGAAGGACATTATTGCTCCAATAAAAGGATGTTAGGGTTGAAGTAAAACTCTCCCTAACTCTTGATGTAACCTTGGTAAGTTATGGCTTCTTAATCTCATGGTGAAATCAGATTGAAGATATGATATGTTGTTGGTTGTTCATTAACTTAGAAGGCTGTCATACACAATCTACTTCATCTAGGGTGTCATATGTGGTGATTTCTCTATTGTTCATGGTTGCACATTATTACTTGGCAATGATTTCATGGTTGTGACAATGCATCTTACATAAGGGCTCTAACTTATTCTTGCACAACCTGAAGATATGTTTTGGGCTAATTGTAGTACATCAATGCATGTAAACTTAATTACATCTTCTCCATCATACTCTAGCCTTCTTGTTCTTTGATCTTGACTACATCACCCAATGAATAGACAATGGGTTTGATAGTCCACCATCACTTTATTGCCTAAATCTAAGAGTATCTTCATTCTACAAATCTGATTTTTATATCAGGGTTTGCATGGACAGTTTTGTAGTCTTATCAGGGAATCCACCCTTGTGTCGGAGGAGATCCGGCCTAAAGTGAGGACAACCACCGAAGTGATAGTAGGTGGTGTCCTCAGGTTGTCCTAGGGTTTGTGCTTGGTGATTGAACTTATCTTTTGTGTAGATCTTAGAGGTAACAATTTTGGCAACGTTGTCGGGGATAAAGTCCATTTCCTGGAATTTCTAAATTGGTTACATTGACATGATGAGGTGCTCTTGTTGAAGATCTTTTCCTCATCTAGTGACTCCACAAAAGTTACATGAAAAAGATGATCCAATGGATTGTGGTGAACAAGCAGATCAGTTTGTGTGGTTTAAGCTCCTTTACACCAAAAAGCTTGAACATGAGCCTCATATTAGATTTCATCTCAGGTTCACCAAAACATTATTGGCAATCTCTCCATCAAAAAGGCCTGATAAAGGGTATGTTATAAAGCTTTATATTGATGCATGTGATTCATAATCTTCCTTTTTCTTGAAAAGAATGTGCATAGATGATATAAAATTAGCATGCTTGGTTGCCCTAGAAATAGAAAAAGTCCTTGATAATCTTAATCTTAGGAAGAAATATAGAATTATGGTTTGGAAAAACAATTAAAGGTTGAGTGTTGGATTATTTCAAGTCTATTGCATTGGAGGATTCTACTTGGTGTTGGCAAAGTGAATGCCCTCGTGAAGAAAGAGGATGTTTATATTTTATAAGGGCAGCCCATTTATATGAAAATGATGAATGCTTGGAGGCATATGCCATGGTTGACAGGTGTCGTAGAATAAGAAAAGAATTTGATAATTTGGTGCTTGTATATCAAAATGACCCTTCTATGATGTGTTGGTTAAAGCTAAAGAAAAGTATGATGCATTGAATTCTTTGGTTGCTGTTATAGAAAAGAAATACATATAATCAGCCCACTTAAAGAGGGAAGATAAGCCTTAGGAGAATCCTTTTGTAAGGGACCAGTCCATTACTTTATCAAATGAGATATTAACTCTTAACATGACAGATAACAAATGGGGTGATCATGTTGCACCTCAAGAAGAAGAATGCGTTGCAAATACAAGAATGAAGAGTTGGAGAGAAAAATGATGGCATCTCATAAGGATTCCTTGGATGACCAACTTCCTTTTCCATCATAGGATCCACTTGTGATTTTAACTCCTAAGGAAGAAGTGTGATGAAGTTGTGGAAGACCTTATTGTAGCACCTCATGATTCCATTGAAGACTATGCATGTCATCTTGTTCCGGAAGAAGTACATGGTGATGATGAGGTACACTCACATGAGGACATTCCATTAGCCATCATCATGGGTTCCGAGGAGGTCACGGGTTTGGTCTGTTATGCTCCTTTTCAAAATTCTGAATTTGATGTTGAATCCCTTGATGATTTGAAGAGGATAGAAGAACCCTTGGAGGATGAAGAAATTACGGGTGCTTCCGCTAGCCTATGTGATAAACAACATGACAGCCAAGATAATGATAATGTGAACAATTTTTTGGTGATTGGAATGTTGATGATTGCAGCGTCATGTGATATTCTCCAGGATACGTTCTCCTCTGGACTAAGTTGAGTCGACCTGTGAGAGAGCCCATGTGATGGGTGTATCGTTCTCCTCTGGACTGAGTTGAGTCGATGTGTGGTCTCCTGCCTTGTACTCTTGTGGACTCAGTTGAGTCAGGCTTGAGATGGTACTCCAGATGATTCTCCTGTGGACTCAGCTGAGATAGAGATCTGTTGAGTATGGCATCCCTATGGCTGAGCACAGGTGGACGTGTCCCTAGTGGTTGAGCACTAGTGGACGTGTCCCTAGTGGCTGAGCACTAGTGAACGTGTGGATCCCTTGCTATATTGTCTAAGTGTAAGATTTACTTGTAACCCTAATTGTGATGTAAAGGGTACAAGTCGGCCCCACCATATGTGAAAGATAATTAATGTTTATTGTAATGATTAATTATATTACTGAGTTGAGGTCGGCCCTATTGTGCCAAGAGACACACCTATTGTTGTGTCTAGTCTTGTATAAATAGAGGTAATCCCCCATTGAGGAAACACACACTCACACACTTGTCATTGGGAAATTTCAGACCTACTTGTACTGCTAAAGTGCGCACCTCTCTTGGGTGCTAGTTTCAAGGTTGTAGAAGCACCCTCTTGTGTGCATCTAGGGTTTATGGTTGGGGGATCTTCTCTTGAGAATATAGCAAAGGATTGTTGGGTTTTTCCCTTGTTTGAGAAGGGTTTTCCCAAGATATTTCATGTGTTCTTGTGCACAGTTATTCTTCTTGTGATCTTGGTTATTGCAGCACTTGTGTATGGTGTTGCTGCATTTGTTTATGGTTCAAGTACATGCTAAATGAAATAAACCTCATGCTTGAGCCTAGCACATAGTGAAAATTCAACATGGAAGACATGGATGAGATGTGGATCGTTGGTTCATTCATGGAAATCCCATCTATGAAAAAATGAATGAGAACTTGATGGAGGAAAATTTGAATGTGCATTTTCCACTTTCAATCAACATTGGGAGCCATTCCATGGTACATGAAGAAGACATTGCAAGCCCTATTTCCTTGAGTCTTGGACAGCCAAAAGATGTTGAGGTATGCTAATATGCGATGCACTTGCTCTTGTTGATCAACATCCTTGTCTTCTCATCGATTGGGGGGGGGGGATATTCCTTGGAGCATAAGGAGCTTTTTCGTAACATTACATCTACAGAAATTTTCCAGCCATTGATGTTTTCAGATGGTACCCAATGCATTTATGAAAAATCAGCAAGGAAATGTGTTTTTGGGGTTGCAATATGTTTGGGACAGTAGCATGCTCAATCTTTGGTGTATTGAAAAAAATTTCAGCCTCCCAAAGGAGGGCATCAAGCCTTAGATCATGAGCTGATTTATTATTTCAGTATGATTTTTTGTGTCATACTTCATGTGCATGTTTGATAGAAGGAAGCATAGAAGGGCAGCATATTTTATGCAGGTTGATAATGGAGCCACCTTTGAAACCCTTTTTGTTGGGGAGTATGACATGTGATTTTCATGGCAGCAAAAGAGGATGCATGTCGGAGCATGTACATCAGCTTTTGGAGAGACATATGGTGGCCCATGGAGGTGACTCATGGCTTGATGATGGATTTCCATATTCACATGCCAAAGGTTATATTATCCCTATCCAATAGTGGATGGATCAAGCATGTAGTGGCACATGCTTACCTTTGAATGATTGTAATGTTTACTTCCATCTTTAGGAGCTCCCTTCAGTTGCCAGACATGTAGTAATGGAGATTCGCACATATGCCTACTAGGATGTTTGACATAGGCTTGTTTTGGTTTGTTGCCAAACACAAAGGGAGATCCCATATCGTTGATGAGATAATATGGTGGTTGCATCGCCTCTTTGATTTTACCTGGCAATTGCATTTTCCTGTTGTAGAGTAGGGTAGGAAGAATAAGCTCGATTGTTTGTGAGAAATAAGTTTCATTTATGTTATGTTCCCTTTGGCAATTTGGCTCAGCCTCACACCTAGTTTGTAAAGTTGTTTTTTCAAAAAACTGTGTAAATTGAACAAGAACATTTTGGATTGTATGTTGGGGGTGACAGAGATGTGAAGTTTTGAATCCATCACATCACCTGTTTCCAACCATTTTGTCTTCTTGGCAGACACATCATACACATCAACGGCCCTTAGAGATTTTAAAGTTCTTTTGCACCATGTGGGAGTGTGCAGTATCCATATGAAACTAGTTGTTATTGCTTGAAAATGCAAGTTCAATTTGAATTTTCAAGGGCATTCTTTTCAACAGCATTACATCATCATATATGAACTTTGGAGCATGGTATGAGTCATTTGAGAGGTGGTGATAAAGATCCATCTTGTTTCCTTGTGTTTTACATGTTGAGGGATATTCACTTATTTTGAGCAATGTTACATTTATCATTATCAGGAATTTATCGCCAGGGGTCCGGAATATAACTTATTGGCAATATAGGGAAAAATATCGGAAATTATCGGGAAACTTCAAAAAATTAAAAACACATCAACATCAAACAAACACATTGTTACATAAATATGAAGATAAAACCAATATATAAGATGTATAAGTATTAAGATGTCAAGTGGTACATCATACATCGATACTGAAATATGATATCTGTCCTGAGTGATAAGTCCTGACAGGATAATACAAAATCACATCAAAACAAAAATAAATATATCTCATGAGATGAATCACGGCAATGAAAACAGTGGATTTCCCTTGGTTTGCTTAATGGAAAAAGGTCACAGTATCCTCAGAACTCAATCCCCTAACTCACTTTTGCAAACTGAGGGTTAAAAGACCAAGAATCTGGTTATAAGGTGACATTGACGCAAACAGGGAGATAATTTCCATATTATCACAATAATTATTGAAATTATCGCAATAATTTCAAAAGCAGAATTTATCGCGATAAATGCTGGCAATATTATCGCGGTAAGTGTAACACTGATTTTGAGGCATGTTTTGTTGTTGAGTTCACATATATGGAGGCAAGGTTGCATATGTAGCAGACATTCACCTTTTGGTGCACTTATCTACATAATCTCATGCATATTTCTCCATTGGAAGGTATCTTTGGGCTGTCTTCATGGTTTTCAAGACAAAAGTTACATATTTGAAAGCATTTCTCACCACTTGGGTTCATCTCTCATGAGTCGTCACACAAGGCATTTCTACATATGTTGAGGCATGACTCATCATTCTTGTGGGCTTTGGGCATCATCTACAAGGAAACAAAAAGGTTTCTAGAGAATGCCCCTCATGAAGATCGACATGTGTCACCTAGAAATCCTCTCACAATGGTCAAAGACTCTTCAGCAAAGGAATGCCCATCATTTGGGGTATATATGGGGGTTTCATGCAATAATCAAGGGTCATATGTACAAAAGAAGAGGAACGCCATTTGTGAGCACTCCATTTAGAAACATCTAGAACAACTTCTTTGTGTCCTCTTTCCAAAGAATTGCAGATATCTTTCAACAAAGTGCCAAATTGTTGCCAAACCAATGCCAATAGTTGCAAAGTGGCTGCATCATTTCCAATTTGTGGTCATTATAGAGATTCTGATAAAGCTTGAGGGATTTATGGTGATTTCAAATCTGCTGCCTCAAAACCCTAGCCACATTAGACCATTTTCAATGGAGCGCTCCACCTTTTCTTGATTTCTTTTGCTATTTTGGAAAGAGAAAGCTACTACATGGTCATCTTTGGAGAGCACCCAAACTAGGAGCGTGACACATGGCAACAAAGACTAAATCAAGGCCTATTTTGTTCATCTTTTCACCCTTAATGAGGCTCGAAAGTGCACTTCTAGGTTGCTCCTACCTAGCAACATTTTTAGGGAGCACACTCCCAGGGATTTTGGAGCACTAAATGCCTCTATGGGAAGCACACTAGGAGCAGTGCTTTTAGGACACTCCCAAAGCGCTCCTAAGGCACTCCCTAGATTTTTAAAAACGCTCCCTGAGCACTCTTGGAAAAAAGTGACTAGCTCCCTACAATCTAGCAATTTTGGGGGGAAGGTTAGCTTGTGGGGACCATGGCAAGGGAAAAAAACTCTTCCCTGGGGTTTATTGATGGATTAAAACACTCTTTCACTCCATTTTCTCTCATTCTATCACTCATTTCACTCATCTTTGCTAAGGTTTTGAGTGTGCTTACTAGTCGTTGAGAATCATATTTGTGAGAGCTTGGAAGGAAGATTGTAGGCTTCCATAGCTACTTTCAACCGCTATTGGAGAGTTGAGGAGGTAGGATCTAAGCCCATTCTTGCTTTTTTTTGTTCCATATGTTGTAACCTTGTGTATTTTCTATGTTGAATGTTCTCTTCTCCTACTCTCTCATGTTGAATTTTAATGCTTAGCTCAAGCACATGTAGTTTCTTTTCAATTTAGCATGAACTTGAACCATAAACAATGTAGCAACACAAAATACAATAGCTACAGTAAACCAAGATCACAAGAAGAATAACCATGCACAAGACACAAGAAGTTATCTTGGGAAAACCCTTCTCAAACAAGGGAAAAACCCAGCAATTCTTTGCTATAAAGTCAAGAGAAGATCACCCTTACACCACAAACCCTAGTGCACACAAGAGGGTGCTCTATGACCAAGAAAGAATGGTGCAGAAAAAGATGCACACTAAATTTCAGCTCACCAAGTATGCGTTGTGAGAGAATGATATATGATCCTCAATGGGGATGTATCTCTCTAATATATACATGACCTAACTCATCAATTAGATGTGTCTTTTGGCACAATAGGGCCGACTTGTACAACTTAATAATATAATTAATCTTTTACACAATATTAATTATCTTTACACAGTAGGGCCGACTTATACCCTTCACAACACAAATTAGGGTTTTACAATAGTCTTACTCTTTGACAATATTGCAAGGGATCTCACACATCCTCTAGTGCTCTGCCACAAGGGACACGTCCAACTGTGCTCAGCCACAAGGACGTCACTCTCAATCAAATCAACTCAACTAAATCCATAAGAGTGCGAACTAGAGAGCCATCTCAAGTCGACTCAACTAAGTCCATAGGAGTCAAACAGGAGACCATCTCAAGTCATCTCAACTCAGTCCAGAGGAGCACGACAAGAGACCAACACACGTCATCTCAACTCAGTCCAGAGGAGTATGACACACCTATCTTATAGGCGTTCTCACACAGATCATCTCAACTCAGTCCAGAGGAGTACGATCTGGAGAATGTCTCATGAAGTTGCAATCATCAACATCTCATTCCCTCTTCATTATATTCCAAGTAGCAAGTTATTCTAAAGAAGCATGACAGGTATGTGGTTTATCATAATAGTTCCATTTTTTTTATTTTGATGGTGTTGTTGGGAAACTAAAATACCAATGATGAGGAGGAAGTAGGTAGTAGCCCATACCATAGAAAGAAGGAAGAAATGGAAGGGGATGAAGGAGGTAATGAAGCTGACAATGATGATAGAAATAAACCTAAAGAGAGTAGTTCAACACCCTTGTGAAAGTATGTGACAAGGCATGAGGGAGGGAAAGGGGATAGAACCACTAAATTAGCATGCCCCCACTGTAACACAACTTACATAGGTTCATATACCCACGTGAAGGTTCATATACCCGTGTGAGGAAGCATCTCTGTGGAGTTACGGCAAGTGATGAAAAGAAGAGTAAGGCGTTAGAAGTCAAAATTTGCAATAAAATGACAGCAAAATATAGAAAAAATACATCAGGGAAGACGAAGAAGCACAAAACAAATCCAAAAAATCAAATGTTCGAGTCTAAGACCTCATATAGAATGTTCGGTGGTCCATCCCCATTCCCCCGTGGTAGTAGATCCTCGCCCATGTATTTTGGGTGTAGAACAATAGGATAATTTGAATGTTCAACTTCATACCTTAGCATATGTTCTTACACCTATTCTCCATCTTGGTTGGAACAACCAACACATGGGGGTGGGGTTAGGAGAAAACCACATACACATCCAAAGGTATCGATTGGGTATATGCTTGCATTAGACAAGCTGGTCCCTAATGATGAGTGTGCTCAAGTACGAAGTGAATTCAACAAGTACAACAATGAACATGGAGTCTTTGCTAATCAACACGCAACTAAAGATTGAGATAGGTTAAATCATATCAAATGGTGGAATGACACTTCTACTACACATCTGCATAAATTGGTGATGAGGGTGCTTTCATAGGTTGTGAGCACTTCTTCTATAGAGGGATGTTGAAGCACCTACAGCTTCATCCACAACGTGAAGAGAAACAATTGAAATGCAAATCGGGCAAAAACCTTGGTTTATGTGCACTACAACTTGAGGTTTTTGTCCCAATATTGTGAGGCAGTGAAGTGATGAAACATATTAGACTTGGGACAACAATCCTAAGGAGGCTAATTTGAACGATGGGGCCATAGATTTAGTGCGCCTAGTGGATGAATATATATGCATCAAAATATATTAAAATATACATTATATAAATAACACTCCGCTCTCGTAAGCTTTTAAAAACTAGTGCTTTGCGCTTCCACTTCCCGCTTCGCTTAGCTCCCAATAGCCTTGGTTTGGGATATGACCCCTCTGGAGAAATGGAATGGAAGGAAACCCTCAATCAAACCTCTTAGAACATTTGGATGTATAGTGTGGGCTCATATTCCAAATGACAAGAGAAAGAAGCTAGATGCAAAGGGTCATGCTTATATTATGGAGGGATACTCTATTGAGTCAAAATTCTACAGTTTGTTTGATCCAGTCAAACTAGTAGTTATTTGCAGGACAAATGTTGTCTTTGATGAGAAGGATTTAGTTATTACTTTTTTGAACCCCTCCTTCGGATTGTTAAGAAGTGATCCACTTGAAATTCTAAAGAAATCGAATGACTACTATACTACATCCACCAGTGTGTCAATTGGTTTTTCAACTAGACAATCGAATTGCAGACCAAAAAAAAACTTGCAACCGACCTTCTACAACAAAGGGACATTTGTCTTCCCAAATGGATGACTAATATGATTGAAGTTGTTGGTGATGATGCAAGTAATATAAATAACTAAGGGAAAACAAGAAGTCAAAAACAATGTGGTAGTGTTTCTTTAATGGCACATGTTCTAGAGGCATATCATCCTGATACATATGCAGATGCATATGGTTGACCTAAATGAGAGAATGTTATGGTTGATGAGTATCGTTCCTTATGAGAATAAAACTTGGGATTTAGCTCGTCAACCATAAAGAAAGAATGTGGTGAAATGTCAATGGGTCTATAAGAGCAAATTTAAATCTAAAGGAGTGGATGAAAAGCATAAGGCTCAACTGGTAGCAAAGTTCTTTTCTCAGTAAGAAGGCATCAACTACATCAATACCTTTGCCCCTATTGCAGAGATGAACTATGTTGGACTGTTTCTTTCACTTACTACTCATTTTGGATGGGAGGTACATCAGATTGAGGTTAAGACTGCTTTCTTACATGGTGGTCTTATTGAAGAGATTTATACGGAGCAACCCTCGGGGTTTGAGAAGGATAGCAGTCTCGTGTGCCTATTGAAGAAATTCTTATATGGTTTGAAACAAGCTCCCAAGGTGTGGGACAAGAAGATCAACTGGTTATTTCTCAATTTTGGTCTGAAACATTGTGAATCAAATTGCAGGATTTATGTTTTACATGTAAATGATGATACTTTAATTGTTGCACTATATGTTGATGATTTAGTCATTACTGGAGGTATCGCTAATTTAATTTTAAGTTTGAAGAAATAGTTAGCAAATACATTTGAAATGACCAATCGAGAGTGAAGTTGACTAAAGAGTGTGAGTCTTAGAAAATTGATGCTACTCTCTCTCGATAGCTTCATAGTTTCTTTTATTTAATTCATAGTGGGCCTAATATTTCCTTTGCTATTAGTGTGGTCTATAGGTTCATGTAGGATCCAAAGGGTTGCTACTTAAATGTTGCAAAATGGATTGTTCGTTATATCTAGGATTATATTCAACTTGGTATTAAGTATTGCAGTAAGAATATGAACTAGTTAGTCAAGTATACCAACTCGGATTGGGTTGGGGATGGAGATAACATGAAGTTGACTTCTAGCTATGTGTTTCATCATGGATTTGGACCCATAGTTTGGTCTTGTAAAAAGCAGAAAATAGTTTCTCTTTTGACCATCGCGGTTGAATATAGTGGTATAATCAAAGTTGGCACAAAAGCAATGTGGATTCGTAACTTAATGGGTGAGTTTGGATTTCCCTTTGAGGAGTTGACACTGTTGAAATATTGTAACTGCAAAGAGTATTNGAGAAGAAGAAGATGGGTCCTCCAGGACCATGCTCAGGTCGTTCCTGCTCTCGGTACTCCATGTCTAGGACCATGTGGGCCTCGAGACATGATCTCCTAGTTATCCCTGGATATCGGGGATAACAGTTTTATAATAAGTTTAAGTTTTATAATTTTTAAATTATGTTTTATAATAAGTTTTATAATTATGTTTTTGAATACGCCATAATTTATAATGAGTTTTATAATAAAACTTATTATTTATATAATTTTTTTATTATGCCATATAAATTATATTAGCTAACTTTTCTGTATCACT
>SNQJ01S0031287.1:112169-127952 GCA_010110895.2 Picea sitchensis | reverse complement strand
TGGGATTCGACGCTTCAACCTTCGGGACTTCTCGTGCCTTCACCTCTCGTTTTCCCCGAAGTTCCTTTCTGTCAAAACACACGGATCTTTGTCGCGTGTCCTCCTAGATCTAACGGTCCAGATCAACTTCGGTCTTCGCGACTTCGCGAAGATTACACCTCACTCCACACAAATTCTTTCGAAGCTCTATCTCCCGGAACTTCCATATCTCGGCCACGTGTCCTCGCGGCAACCGACGGCTAGGATTCGCTTCTCTCTTCGCGACTTCGGCGATATCCGCTCTTTAAACACTTGGAAACCTCCAAACCACGAAATGCCGAAGGACTCCACGGCTAACCACCATGCAACTATCTCAGATCTAATGGTCTGAAATGATTCTACTCCCTCTTGGACGGATCTCGCTCGTTGATTCACGAAAATTCAAAGGGGCTCCTCCCTATTGAAGAATTTTCTCGCTATCTCTTATGAGCTTGTCCTTTCTTCGAGCTTTGGGCTCCTTAAAGGGTTTTCTTCGACACTTAGTCGGATTTTGGGTCTATGCACGCCTTGCAACAAATCTTCGCATACACTTCTGCGAACAATTTCTCGAACTACTCCTCCTAAGCTTCTAAGTCAGAGACTCTGTCGGCGCACTCCTTGCGGACGACATGCACACTCTGCATACAAATTCCACATTATCTCTCTTGAGCTCTGGATCGAACCAGACTCTGTCAACGCACTCCTTGCGTAAGCTCGTAGAAGAGAAACAATTGAAACTTATCTAATGTTTCATAGATTCATACATTCAAAAGGATAACTCATGCTTTCATCAGTGTAATCCACGCATTCATGAAAGCACAAAATAACAAAGAACAGAATGTAAACAGAGAGCCTACAATTCACTCAGATAGACAAGCAATAGCGACGCATGCATTTGGGTCAATATTTCTCTGTTATATTCATCTAAATCTACATGAGCTATAACAACATTCAACAACTTCTAATTAAATTTCAACAACAACAATACTCAACTAATTCCTAGCTACCATCATGTTCAGCAGCCTCATTTGGGCATACAACACCTCTACTTATACCAGAGGGCTCCTAGGGTTCCTTCCGACTACCTCTCTTCTCGAAAAAAAACTAACTCCCACTTAAGCATTGTTACATTAAAGTCTAAGAGTGAAACTCCCAGATCTCACACGATCGTTTCAGCTTCTAAGCGTTTTGATCTTCTTTAATCATCTGTTCAAAAAGATTTACATGAAACGCCAGTTTGTCTACATTCAAAAGGCAAGCCAGGGCACTGAGTTGTCTCTCCACGTGTGTTTCGTTGACGATGCCCCGGCATCACAAATTCTCTACAAAGTGACAATAAATGCTAGCTAGACATTGCCAAATTTGTTCATGACAATTTATTATCAATTTGCCTAATCAAAGCTACTTTTCTTTGTCTTTTTCAAGCAATTTCAAGGCATAATTCTTGTGGCTGTTATAAAATACTCATTGTTGTTATAAACGGTTACATCGTTGTAACTTTATATCAGCTATCCCATTTATTGAAGGTTCATGGTTTTAAGAAGCACTAACATCATATTTTTGTACTTGCAAGTTGCTATATCTTCTTGTTGTCTTGCTCTGGGCAGGTACACTCCATTTTACCATTTGCTTCATCCCTTAAAGGCCATAAGAACCTTTTGAATTGAGTGACCAATGAGAGGGGGATTTTCTTGCATCCTTGTCTTAGTTATCAGCCCTTTAGGTCACTGGGGACATCTCCCCTAGGGTAATCTTCATATACTCCTAAATAGAAAGGGGTTTCCTATTAAGGTGACAGTGATAGGTCACCCCCTGTTATGCCAAGCCTGCATCCACTTGCCTTGGGCTTTGGGCAAGTACAAATTGTGCGATAACAAATTTAACTAAAATTCAAAGCATGGGCTAATCGCCAAAGGGGGTCCTCGAATTTGTAATTTGTCCTGAACTCTTTCCTAGCCTCAAGTTCAAATTTTCTTGCTCAAGGTCCTCTCCTCAACCCTTACAAACAAAGGTTCATGGCTCCCACCATGGAAACTAGCAAAGGCCCAAGCCAATAAAGGAAATGAGATTTTCCAAGAAAGAATGAAGCAAGGAAAGTTTAGCAAGTGCTCCATCTTCAAAATCTTAGAGATGTCAAAGAGTTATCAATCAAGTCAAAACCTTTGCTCAAGGGAGTATATCATGGTTTAACGAATTCATTCAAGAAGCAGGCCTAGTTCAGACACAAAATTCAACTCCCCCGCATGACCTGGTTCACACAAGGCCTCAGAGAAATGTATTTACAGTCGTTGGCTAACTAAGAGAGGAAGTGTGTCAAGCATTAGAAGGACTAGGTATGAAGCTGAAGCAAATTGAACAAAAGCTCCAACGACTCATGGCTACCCACATAGATTATCAGGACTACACCCGCGTTGAGTTGTACAAAATAGAAGAGAATGTATCTGAAACAAGGAAGAAAACTTTCCGTCTTAGGCATAAGTTCAAAATGCCTTGGATGAATTGAGGTAACATATGGAAGCTCTCCTAGCAAACCAACACCCACAATGTTGATTGAAGAAAAACCCGCCAGCATAGATGCACAATGGAAACCAACAAGCAATCAATCCTAATTGATGCAACTCTAGATTTTCAGCTCAACATGGCCATCACTTTCTCTACAGCTCAATACTCTAGCTTAATCCATTGTGTTCACTTAGTTCAAACAGTTTTGTAAGGATTTTCTTGTGGGACTCAAAAATATGTTTGCAATGTAATATTTTAGACCATTTATTTATTTTGATTCAGGCACTAAAGAAATTTTGCAGTTCCTTTTTGCAAAGATTGCAAGATTGTGCTAGTTTATATGTAATCAAGTCTTAATCATGGCTTTTTGTTCAATCTTAATTTTTGTTTTCCCAATAAGGTTGGCCAACATGTATTCTACTCCATGTACTATGGCATTCGTAGCAGTGGTTACCTTCTTGCCATTAACTCCTTTAGAATTCAATTCTATTCTCCTCATTTCTTCCCACACAAGAAAGCACCACTCCATTAAGGCCACAATTAATCTATAGCTACAATTTTTGTTGTCTTCCTAATATTAATTATATTTCCCAAGATCACTGCCACGCCCTTCTTACAACAAAACATAAAAAGGAAATATTGTCAACCAAGACTTTTGCCTAAGTTCTCCCATTGGAGGAAATCCAAATGAATGGAGCAAGTTTTTTCAAGCTATCTTACTATAGCAGCATATCCCTATAATGATCTTTTGTTTTGCATTAAAACTTTTGCAAGAATTGTGTGTGTTTGGTGTTTGGTGTTTGGTGTTTACTTTGAATAATCCATATAAATAAAAATTGTCAAAGAGAGGTGGAATATGTGGTGTTACCAATACGAAAATATTTGTCAATTCGGAAGCTAGCTTTGGAGTGAAAATCCTTGGGTTGATGCAATAGCATCCTCCCTCGCTCTGGTACCAACATCAACAACAATTTCAGTGTCATGACTTGTAGGTAGGCCCTTCTCTATCTTGTGGTTGTTATCTATACAATGTCTATAATTGTAAGCTATCTTACTCTAGTGGTGTTAACCCCTAGATTTTCTCATTTGAAAATCTTGAGGGTTAGGAGCCAACATGACTTATTTGGCTGGCATTTAGATATTTTCCCAGAGATTGCTTGGCATGAGCCACCGTTGGTTCCCATACGAGTACAGGTACAAGATTGGTTTGGTAGTGTTCTTTGTTTAGAAACAGAAGTTTGCACAGGTTTTCATGGATAGAGAGATATGTCTATTTTGAGCATATTCCCTACTTTTTAGGAGATAGAGAGCGGAGGTCCGCATGGTAGTTTTGGTTACATATTCAAAGTCCTTTTGAGCTCATGATCTCATTGAGCCTTTTCCAGACAACATGCAAGCAACTTACCATTTTTAGCAGTCGAATATCCACGGTTCAGATGACGATTCTGAGCACATATCTGAATGCCTTGTAGAGAATTGAATCCGATGAACCCATTTTCAATGCCATGCGAGGAGTTTCTATTTTTAGCAATGTCTATTTTTAGACATACTATATTTGGCGTGGTTTTCCTAGTGGTCTCGGAAATATTTGGACTTTTCCAATTTTTAGGCCGGACTATCATTTTTAGCATGTCTATATTTAGCAAGGCTATATATAGCAAGAGAGGTCGTCATGTAGGGTGACATGGAGCATTTGCAGGTGATCAAACTTAAAAGCACATGCATTAAGGAGTAAATCAAGGCGCATGAGTGAGATGGATCAATTGAGGCACATGAGTGAGGTGGATAAAACACATGCAACAGTGAAGTGTGAGTTGACACATGTGTTTGAGTTAACTGGGGATCCACTTCCCCTTTCTCCATCTTCTCTCCCTTACACGTCTTCACTTAACTCCTATTTTTAGAGGAGCGTGTATTCCTGTCTTTCCTTAATCCCATGTGTACTTCCCTTCATGTTCTTTATTATCATCTCTCCTCGTGTGCATTATTCCCTAAATCTCAACGCATTGTCTCATTTAATGCACCTTCCTCTCCCTATTTCCTAGTGCACATCCTCTCCATCTCCCTATTTCTTAGCACACTATCTCCTTTCATGCACCTTCCCCTATTTCCTATGTTCTAACACATTCACTCCATTTTCATCCCTATTTTCTAGCGCATTCATTCTTTAATGCACTTCCCTTTCTAATCATTTATTCCTTGCGCATTATCCCCTATTTTGTAGTGCATCAACTCCTATTTTGTAGGCTTCTACTATGTTAATGTATCTGAACCTAGCACATGACCATTAACTCAGAATAAAATCACTTTATTATTAACAGCACAACTAGGTTACTTATCGAAAAATCAGCGGAAGCAAAATCAAAAACCAATAACACATTGCACACGAGATTTGGGTAAACACCCCTGGAAAAACCCCGAAGGGAAAACCAGATCTTTGCTTGATTTTATTAATATCAATCTTGGGCTCTTGTCCTAGGATAATGGCCCATCAAAAGAATACAATGCAGCAATAGCCTAGCCTTGCTACCCCTTTGCACCTTTCCTCAACCATGTCCACTCACGCTTGGATGAACTCTCTTCACCCACTCAATGAGATCTCCTCACTCTCTACTCAATGTGTCTCATCCTCTCACCTAGGATGCCTTTTATTACATTGAGTTAACCCTGGATCTCCTCCAAAGTGATCAACGACTGAGATCTAATCTCATGTTCACTTTAGATCTAACAACTAGGACTTAATCAACTTACTTAAGTTACTAATGCCACCAAACTTAGGCATTTAACTTAATTAATTTCACATTAATCTAAAAGGTCATTTACTTTAATTATTTAACTCATAAAGTGAACTCCTAAGTTTTTGAGAGGTTACAAGGACGACTTCCACATGCTAGACACCGAGCCTATGTGGAAGTACATGTCCAATGCAAATACATCAACACTCCCTTTTAGCGAGGAAGGTACTTCTACCGCCTGGAGATGGCTCTATCTTCACTATCAGATCTACTACCATGCCTGCTCTCGAATCCACCTAATTGGTTGCTCCCTCTGACACGAAAGTTGTCCCAGCCATCTCACTCAGACCCATCTGCAAAGACTTTCATCTGATCATGCTCGTAGAAGCCTCCTTCTCTTGAGCATCTTGCATGGCCATCTTGTACCATAACTTCTTTTGGACAAAACTTGGAAGGTTGCTCCTTCCCACCTGAATCTGAAGGCTGACTACCTCTGAGCTACTCAACCTTTGAAGCTACCTACTCCTCGTTCTCTGCCACTTTGTTGTTGCTTGCCATTGCTTGCATAGGTTGGCCCTTATCCTATACAAGTTGCTCTCTCTAACTCCAAAAATAGTTGTTGTGTTTGAGCTCAATCCTTTGGGCATGATCAACACATATCCATCTTGAAATAATACCTCATAGCCATTCTTCTCAATCGTTGAGACTGAGAGCAAACTCCTCCTAAGTTCTAGCACCCATAGCACATTTGTCACTCTCAATATGCCTCTTGACTCCATCCGGAATGGCATTGTTCCAGATCCCTACACTGCATGCTTGGTCCCCATACCAAGTTCCACATACAGATCTAAGTCAGACTTTGTGAAGCTCTCGAACAACTCCTGTGCTCCTGTCATATGACATGTGGCTCCACTATCTATCAACCATGCATCAAGTGATATAGTGCCCAAGGTAGTCTGGGAAACAAGTAAGACCTCTGACTGCTCAAACTTCTTGGCAAACTCATCCATTTGAGCCTTTGTCAACGTAGTTGTCTCTGGTTGCGTCTCGTATACCCCCTTCTTCATGTTCAAGCATTGACATGCATGGTGCCCAAACTTGCGACATACATAGCACTTGACCTTGCTCATGTCCTTCTTCTTGACATCTTGAGAGGTAGACTCTCCACTGGAAAACTTCTTGAACTTGCCCTTCTTTATCTGGATGGCAAGAGAAACATTCTCCTCATCATTCTTGGATCTGCCTCCATTCAGCTCTTCATCCTGAAGTTCCTCCTAAATGAAGTCATCCCACAATCTTGACCAATCAAGGAGCTTCGTCCTCACCAACTCTGAATCATCCACTACTTCCCTGATTGTTGCCAGTTCATCTCGAACCTGTCGAATCCAGGTGAGATAAGTCGTCACCGTATATGATCCTTTCATCTTCGTGTCCCTGAGCTTCTCTCTTAGCACCATCTTACGATTCTTGTTCTTTCTCTAAAACAAGCTCTTCAAAGCCTCCCACATGTCCCTAGTTGAGTTCTTTCCCGGTGAATAAGGGATCAAGTGATCCTTCACTCCATCTAGGATTATTCTTCCGACTTTCACGTCCTTTAGCTTATGAGCGGGCAGATCTTTTGGATCTACTAGTGGGGCCACGATGGAGTTGGAAAACTCCCAAATATCATTCTCCATCCACACCAGCATAATCCTCTTCTTCCACAGACTATAGTTGGACACCCCATCCAACCTGTCATAAACACCGCAAATCGGATGCGGCCATTTCTGCAACCTGCTGGAAAACTCAAATCTAGCTTCCTCGACCTGTTGTTCAATCTTGTTGCCCGCTGCCCGGACCCCTGCTCAAGGTTGCCCACAGCCTTCTGCTACTACCCGAGTATTTTCTGCGTTGCTCGACTTTCTCAGCTTGCTGCCCGGGGCACCTGCCCGTTGTCCTGCAGTTTTTTGGGCTGCTCGTTGCCCGGAAGATGTCTCGCCCTGTGTTGTTGGGCAGCTCCTATACTCTGCCTTGTGGCATTGCCTGCTAGATTGTCGATTGGCTAGCAACCTCGCTTGTTGGCGGCATGCTTCTTTCTTCACATGGAGGACTTTTCCTTGCTAGCAGCTCCTTTGTCAACTCGACTATCACCTCCACGCGCCAATCCTTTAGTTGGCGGCCTGTTCTGCCCTCCCGACAACTCAGCACCCATGTGATTTGTTGTCGTGGGCTTGTGATATCTTCTCTATCGGCTCTTTCTTCACGCCACTGTCCACGACTCCTTTGTTGTAATGGCAGCCTAGCCCGCAGCTACTTCCCTCTGCCACCTCCTTCACATCCGCCAACTACTTAAATCTCCAAGTGATTTCCTCTCAATAGCGACCCACTACTACATACTCACAGCAATAAACTTGGCTCGTCTCCTGATGGCTTCTATTTTCTCCACGTGTGATTTGCTCACGATTTGTTGCAACCCGAACTCAACTCAGATCTTTAGTGGTTGCACACAAAGAAATCTCCATGCAATTTCTCACAGCCCAAGCGCCCTCAGAGTCACGTTGACACACGAAATTTCTTAGCAACGACCCGATCTCAGCAAATTACTCAGTCACAATCGTAATTTGTATGGCATCTCTGTTGTGCAATCATACGATCCATACTCTGTACGGAGGTCATACCGTATGGCTGCTTCCCTTTTAATTTTCCCTTTTCTTTAAATTACTTTTTACCCCACGGCTCTTGCATAAAAATTTCCCGCAAACAAATAAACTCGTTGCAAATCTCGATGTCAATGCAACTTGGTTTCCGTCAGAGACACCGCTCTGATACCATGTTAATGTATCTGAACCTAGCACTCGACCATTAACTCAGAATAAAATCACTTTACTATTAACAGCACAGATAGGTTACTTAATGAAAAATCAGTCGAAGCAAAATCAGAAACCAATAACACATTGCACACGAGATTTGGGTAAACACCCCTAGAAAAACCCCAAAGGGAAAACCGGATCTTTGCTTGATTTTATTCATATCAAACTTGGGCTCTGGATAATGGGCCATGAAAGGAATACAATGCAACAATAGCCTAGCCCACCTAGTTGCTATCTCCCTTGCTGTCCCTTTGCACCTTTCCTCATCCCTACCCACTCACACTTCGAAGAACTCTCTTCACCCACTCAATGAGATCTCCTCACTCTCTACTCAGTGTGTCTCATCCTCTCACCTAGGTTGTCTTTTATTACATTGATTTAACCCTAAATCCACAACCCTAGATCTCTTCCAAAGTGATCAATAGCTGAGATCCAATCTCACGTTCACTTTAGATCTAACAGCTAGGGCTTAATCAACTCACTTAAGTTACTAATGCCACCAAACTTAGGCATTTAACTTAGTTAATTTCACATTAATCTAAAAGGTCATTCACTTTAATTATTTAACTCATAAAGTGAACTCCTAAGTTTCTGAGAGGTTACAAAGACGACTTCCACATGCTAGACACCGAGCCTATGTGGAAGTATGTGTCTGATGCTAATACATCAACATATTCCTTACCCATGTGTTTCCCTCCTTCAATTCTTTGGTCTTCAATTGAACTCAAGTCTTCACAAGAGTTATCACTCTCATCTTAGTGGTTATACATGAGCGCATGGTCTACTCCACTCTACTTCTTCTCTTATGTGCTTTGCATGATTAGGGATATGCACCCTCACTCGTCTATATATCAGAGGCTCCTCATTGTTCAAGGTCGATTTCTTGAGAAATAGTAGCATTACAATCTCTCTCTCATTCTTTCACTTATAGTATCTGTGTGAGAATCAATACTCTACCAATTATTGTACTTGTGTTTTGTGGTGCAATCATCCCTTTGGCAAGAGTAGGAATAAAATTTTGGTGTGTTGGTATCAAGTTGTCACATTTGTTGGTATTGTGTTTGGTTTCTTTATATTATTAGAAGTTTTGGCCTATTGTTGTGGTGTTTCAGCCTTGTAATAGTGCCTCCTTTTGTTTTTCCATATTTTTGTAAGCTAACATTGCAAGGTTTTCCTCCGAAAAATTCAATAATACATTACTTACCCCTTTGGTTGTTTAAATGCAACCAAAAGATGTCTTTCTCTGCTGCTGTTTTCTGTTTTGTTTTTGCAGATTTTGCAGGTCCAAAACAAAGGGAAGAGAGCCTAGGGACCCCCCCTGAGGTTGTCACACACCAGCCCAAACGAAGAGGAGTTTTACCGTTGACACTTAGGGCAATTTCTCCTACAGTTAGCGTAAGTGCGGAATTTTGTGCTAACAAATTGGCGCCATTGTCGGGGATAGACAATCCTCGGATTGCAACGATATTTGGTGAGTTTTGGTTTTGTTTCATTTATTTTGTTTAGACTCACCTAACGGCTCCACAGGGAACAAGATTGACTCCACTGGAAAACACAAGAAGATCATCTAGATTCAATCCGACACAAGATCTACTTCCGGGCTTGAACGAACCCTAACATCTTTTCCGAAACAAGAATATACTTTCACCAGGAACTCTTCCTAAGTTGGTAAGCATATTGAATTCTTTGGTAAGTCCTTCCAATAACTTCTATGGTGAGTGTAACTTCGATACCTTCATCTTTGGGTTCGTGCCTATTTTTATCTCAAGCTAATACTATGACAGCAACTGTGTGTGTTTTCATCTCAGATTAATATTAGGCCAAAGCTGCAAATCCAGTAAGGTGGACTTTTACTGTTTATGCCCCCACTAAGTTTTGTTGCATTTCATAATCATCCTAAGCAGATGAATATCACAAATGCTTACCTTTGTTTGCAGGGAAGTTTGGAGTATCGGTTGAGGATCGTTTGGCTGATTTTTTAAACATGGTGGATGATTATGAGATGGAACATGAGGATGTGGTGATGAGGATGTTTGTGCAGACCCTTGAGGGTGATGCACGAATATGGTACAAATCCCATCTTGATGCCTCCATTGATGGATGGGATTCGTTCCAAGAGAAGTTCACAGAAAGATGGGTGGATAAACAAGATGACTCTTCCTTAAATCTTTTTCTAAAAAGAATGAGAATGAGAATATGACTGAGTATAATGCTCGTTTTTCTAAGGCTTATTATAGAATTCCTACTACTACAAGGCCTAATGATGCTATGATTTAGATGTACTATCTTGACACATATGATGGAATTTTTGGTATTTTGCTCATGAATAAAGATCCTCAAAATCTAGAGGAGGCCCTAGTTGTTGCTATCAAGTTAGAAAGATATATCCTTGCAGTCTGGGTTTCCTCCAATCCATGACCAACCAGTGAAGGTGACACCATTCAATGATATTCAACCATCGGTTGTTACAAAAGCGCAAGAATTCCTTGTTACTGGAGAAGAACAACAACTTGCACCTTATCAAGTTCTTGGAGAGGCATAGGATGATAACGGCTCAAGCTTGGATGATTCGGAACCAGTAGCTACACCACTTGAGGCATATGCAGAGTTCCATGAAGAGGAATATGAAGAGTTGAATGCTCAAGCGTGTTCATTTGTTCATTCCAGTGATGATGATAAATTTCAAGAGAAAGAACCACAAGTCAACTATGCAGAATTCAATCAACAAGAGACTTCATCCTTGCCTATCCCAGCAGTCATTCAAGAACAATTTGATCAGTTATCATTCCAACAGGGGGAGCAACTTTTGGTTCAACCAAAAGATGATACCCCTTACATTTTTCCTATGATCCCACATTCAGATTTTGTTCTTCAAGAGGATGACTAATCAGTGCTTGGACATCAGGGTTCATCATGATCCGGTTGAGCTGAGAATGATGGAGGTATTTCAGCATGTAAATTCTACAAGTTTCGGCTCACATGCTTTCATGCTCACTATTGTTGAAGTATCATGTTCCAAATTCCAACCAACAGCCTTCAGTTACTCCTTCAGTAGCAAGTACATCAAGGCATACTTCCGACTTAAGAGATTTCACGATTAGATGCATTGGAGGATTGACTATGTTGATCTTTCCCATCTAACTGATCACCTAGCTGCATGGTTACGTTGGTCATTCGAGTATGTTGATTGATCATGGCAGCTTTAAGGTCAAATTTTGGGTCTTTTGGGGGTCTTCACAAGAATTATCACCCTAATCTCAATGGTTATACATGAACGCATGGTCTACTCCATTCTACTTCTTCTCTTATGTGCTTTGCATGATTAGGGATATGCACCCTCATTCTTCTATATATTGGAGGCTCCTCCTCATTGTTCAAGGTCGATTTTTTGAGCAGTAGTAGCATTACATTCTCTCTCTCATTCTTTCTCTAGCTTCCAGTATCTGTGTGAGGATCAATACTCTACCAATTCTTGTACTTGTGTTTTGTGGTGCAACCAGCCCTTTGGCGAGAGCAGGAATAAAATTTTGGTGTGCTGATATCAAGCTGTTGGATTTGTTGGTATTGTGTTTGGTTTCCATATATTATTAGAAGTTTTAGCCTATTGCTGTGGTGTTTCAGCCTTGTAATAGCGCCTCCTTTTGTTTTTCAATATTTTTGTAAGCTAACACTACAAGGTTTTCCTCCAAAAAATTTAATACTATGTTACTTACCCCTTTGGTTGTTTAAACGCAGCCAAAAGGTGTCTTTCTTTGCTGCTGTTTTCTGTTTTTTTTTTCAGATTTTCCAGGTCCAAAACAGCGGGAAGATAGCCTAGGGACCCCCCTGAAGTTGGCACGCACCAGCCCAAATGGAGAGGAGTTTTGCCGGTGACACCCAAGGCAATTTCTCCTAGAGTTACGCAACTTCTAGCTTGCTGATTTATAACTTTAACTGCACCATGCAAGTGCAGAATTTTGTGCTAACAATTGGCATGTCCCTATGATGGGATTTTGTTCCACATTAATATTCTCTTCATGTATATCTACAATATGAATCCCTTCTAGAAACATTGTGTAACATACTCAAACATATATTAAATGTATATTAGTACCTACATAACTAGATAATTAATTAGTACCTATTATATATATTCATCCCTAGTTAATTAATATGATAATAGGCACCTTTCCCTCAAGTCACGACTATTCATCATGACCCACCCATTCAATGTTATATAAAAAGATCACATTCATTCATTGCAACCAAACTTTCGTATCAATTTATAGTATTGTATCCTTCATGGATTACTTGGGTTTGTCCCTTTTCTTATAATTTAATGATGGCTCCCCCTGAGTACAATTACACCACATTATGATATATTCAAATTGTCAAATTCAAAAGCTAGCTTGTGCTTTTAGTGACTACAATTATCCACTTTAAGAAGAATGTGATCCCTAATAATGAATTTGATGTCAAATTAACTACTTTACTAATCTCACATTTATTAAACGCATTCACAACATTAGCATCAAACTCTTAGGAGTGCCTAAAAATTAAATAAGGAACTTTGATTTGTACAAAAAGAACTCAATCCTTATACTCTACCTAGTAATTTCTCAATTAGTGCGTTGTTTTATTAATCTCACATATATTAAACATGTTCATGACATTAGCAACAAACTCGTAGGAGTTTTTAGTAATTCTAAAGAAATAAATTTGCTTTGGACAAATAGGAGTCAATACTTATACTCACTGAGTAATTTCTACATGAGTTACCAAGCAAAATGTTGGCCACATGCATGGCTTTAACAAATAACCCCTACTTGAACAGCTTTAACAAATAACCCCTACTTGAACACTAAATTGCTATCTTGTGTATTTCAAATAGTAAAGGATAGCTTGATTCCTCAAAAAAGAAAGGGTATTTATACCAATGTTGCAAACATCGTGTCAACGAATATATCATCTAGGGTCTGAAAAGAAACTTATCAGCAACATCGAGAAAAATATCGAAAAATATCCACAAACTTAAAAACATCCAAAAGTGTTCCATTTTCTCAATTATTTAAACATTTGAAGCAACCCCCTCCCTCTAGCCCCTTTATGGGCAAATGTAAATGTGAGTAACCCGTTTGTTCTCAATCCACTCTTTCCCCCTTCAAATCAAGCAAAAATATCCAAAAATATCCAAACTCAACCAATATTTTCCAATTTCTCATGACACTTCGCCGATATATCACAATATTTTCAAAATATCTCGATATATTAAAAATTTGAAAAAAACGCGAATTTTTTTGGCCAAGCTAAGAGAATCGTGACATATCACGATATTGGCGATATATCACCAATATTTGCAACACTGATTTATGCAAGAAAGACATAAAGCAAAATCACTAGTAAAGGACAACTTGAACTTGAATTGGCAACATTAAAAGTAAGGAGCTAGGCCAAACTATAATGAAAAGGGTAACTGAATAGTTACATTGTACAACCGGTTACCGCTGAAATTGTACTTAATAATAAAATGATAAAATCCCTAATCCACAAGGTACAACTAAAGGGGCAACTATTAAGATGGTCATGTTGAATAAAATATTGCCATTGATATCAAAGGTAAGTAAGTATTCAAATATAAATGTGACTTTAATAAATACAAGTGGAAAAGTTAAGTGGAAGTGGAGTTTACGTAAAAGTGGAGTAAACATGAAAGTGGATTAAAAAAATAGTTAAGTGGAAGTGGAGTTTACGTAAAAGTGGAGTAAACGTGAAAGTGGATTAAAAAAAAAGGTAAAAGTGAAAGTGGAGTTTGTGTAAAAATAGAGTAAACATGAAAATGGATTAAAAAAGGTAAAGGTGAAAGTGCACATGGTATTTGCACATAGATTTAAAATCCATGGTGGTATTTTACCCATGGTATGTTAAAAATTGAATTAAAAATAAAAAAGGGGGGGAGGACTTTCTGTAGTGTTTGGTTTATTCTCTTGGCATTGTATTGGCTATCTATATTAAGGAAGTTTTTGTTGGGTTTTCTCCCCCATGAGGGTTTCCCAGGATAAACAATGTGTCTCTTGTGATTGTGTTTCTCTCAGTGATCCTATCTATGTTATGGTTATCTAGTAAATTGAAAAGAAATCTAATAATAGCTTAAACTCTAACATGGTATCAGAGCTAAGCTGAAGAGAGCATCTTTCACAGGAAAAAGAAAAACGTCACAGTTGTCGTACAAGAAAATTAGGGCTTTTATTGAAGAGGAATTTCAACCCAAAAGCCATCTAGAAAAGTGCGCCCTAGCCCAAGGAACTATTTGGCACCTTCAGCCCACCTTTTCAGTGGATAGAACTCTCAGAAAGTGAAACCCTAGTTTTCACCGGTACTAGAAGTACCAGAAGTACCAGAAAACCAGAAGCACCAGTCCAGAAATCCGTTGGTCAAGTTTGAGGGCGCAAAATTTGGATTTTCAGAAATCTGACTGTACCAGCATACTCACCTCAGCGCAGTACATCTAGCCCCTGGATCAAAATTTCAAAATTTGAAGTTTGAAAAATTAGGGTTTCCTCATAAAACCCTAAGTTGCAGTTGCAGTTGCAGTTTCATAATCAGTTGCAGTAGCAATTGCAGTTGTAGTATCAGTTGAAGTATCAACTTAGTACCAATTGCAATCAACTTGAAGTTTTAAAAGGGGTTGGTAATTAATACCGTTGCTACTAGATGGTGCCACTACCTGCAAATGTTATCAGAGGTATGTACTCCCATATGTTTAAATTGTTAAGCTTTAAAGGGTATTTGCAGGAGGAGGGATCTCTTGCCATAGATCCAGAAGGATCTCAAGATCCAACACATTCAGAGGAATAAAGTAACCTAAGTTTGATTATTCCGATATGCATCTATTTGTTATGACATTATTCTGATCTAGGTTGCATGTTGAAGCTATGACCATCATACTAACCTTTGGTCAAAATTAAAGTCAAGGTATTAGATGGATTAAAGTTGAGATCATAGAGTTTATTCTCTAACCTAACCTTCTGTCAAGACAGCATATTGTCCTAGTACAAAAGACAGGTTGAAGAAAGCACTTCGGAGACTTGGAAGAAAAGCAACACACTCATTCTTGAGGATAAGACTCCAAGTTCCAGGTTTGATTAATTAAGTTGATAAAAGTTGCACATGTTGATAACTACCCCATTGCAAGTAAACACTATAGTTGAGGTAGCAATCCTTGAAGAGTATTATACTTGGTAGCATGTGAGCATATTGAGATAAATGCTTAATGTAATCATTTGCCAAATACAACTAACATCTCCTCTAGGAGAAAATTCTTGTGTTAGTTCCAGGTTGCCATGTAGGAATGTTTGATCACTAGAAGAGTGTTGACCTCATTTTGTATTGTATTTCTTACTTTTGATCTTTACTTTAGACAGGTCACAAGTGATAGCTCTAAAAGAGCTACTGTGATGATTATTCATGCTATTGTTTTATTTACTATCATCAAAAGAGTATTATTCTTGCTTCTTGTTTTGTCGACCTTGTTTCAGGTCACAGGTAATAACCCTGAGGAAGCTATAGTGAAGGTTGCAGAAAGCAACAGACTAGATGAGACATGAAGCATACTATGTACATGACCATATACATTCATGTACCAAAGAAGATGAAGAAGAAGCTATCTTTTGAGATTCAGAGTATCTCATATGAAGATTGAT
>SNQJ01S0031287.1:84060-110353 GCA_010110895.2 Picea sitchensis | reverse complement strand
AACATGTTGTTGATGTGTTGACCAAGCCTCTATCTCGTGTAAAGTTTGAGCACTTTCGAGATAAGCTTGGTGTAGTCCGAAAGGACCTCCCTCGAAAGGGTGAGTAGTAGTGTTGTGATGCCAGCCTCGTGTTGATGATGTGTTGCCAACCTAGTGCTGTGATGCCAGCCTCGTGTTGATGATGTGCCAGCACGACGCTGTGATGCCAGCCTTGTGTTGTGATGATGTGCCAGCCTCGTGCTGTGATGATGAGTTGCCAGCCTAGTGCTGTGATGCCAATCTCGTGTTGATGATGTGCCAGCCTTGTGTTGTGATGATGTGTTGCCAGCCTCGTGTTGTGATGCCAGCTTCGTGCCGATGATGTTGTGTTGCCAGTCTCGTACTGTGATGCCAGCTTCATGCTGATGATGTTGTGTTACCAGTCTCGTACTGTGATGCCAGCTTTGTGTTGATGATATTGTGTAGCCAGCTTTGTGTTGTGATGCCAGCGCCGTGCTGAAGATTCTCAGCCTAGTGCTAGTGTTGATGATGCTCCAGCCTTTGTGCTGTGATATTGTTGTTGTTGATGTTGTATCAGCCTTGTGTTGTTATTGATGATGATGATGTATTAGTGTTATACTAATCCATGTTGATTCAGATGATGATGATGCCACTTCAGCTTCTTGTTGAAGATGATGATGATGATGCCACTTTAGCTTTTGCTGAAGATGATGATGATGATGCCACTTCAGCTTCTTGCTGAAGATGATAATGATGATATTGTTTCAGCCTTCATGCTGAAAATGATGATGTTACTTCAGCCTCACGCTAAAGAAGATGATGATGTTACTTTAGCTTCATGTTGATGAGAATGATGATGCTACTCCAGCTCCATGTTGTGAATGATGATGATGAGAAAAACGTCCGATGATTTATAGATATGCCAGTCAGTCTTCCAGATGTTGTTGATGTTGCTGCCCTCTCTCTCGCCTGATGTTGTTGTAGAATACCCTTCTTGTTAAGGGGGAGTGTTGAAATATTGTAACTGCAAAGAGTATTCTATTTATTATTGATGTATTATTCATTAGATCAATCCCCTTTTGTGGATTGATCATGTCGAGCATTGTAAATGACCAAATCCCCTTTTGTGGATTGGTCAAAGTTCAAACCCTAATTGTAATATGCAAAATGAGAAGTCGGCCCCCGGAATAAATTAAAGTGGTTCTAACCACCCAGAAAGAGAAGTCGACCCTATTAGTGAAAAGACACTTTGTTTTAGCTCCTGCCAGATTGTGTAAATAAAGGAGGCTAGCGCCTCATTTGTTCACTCACTCATTCGATCATCCAGAGTGCAAGTTTGGAGCTATAGTTGGAGAAGAAGGAAGAGAGAGGGGTGCATCACTTGGGAGAGGACTTTTTGTAGTGTTTGGTTTATTCTCTTGGCATTGTATTGGCTATCTATATTAGGGAAGTTTTTGTTGGGTTTTCTCCCCCGTGAGGGTTTCCCAAGATAAATGATGTGTCTCTTGTGATTGTGTTTCTCTCAGTGATCCTATCTATGCTATGGTTATCTAGTAAATTGAAAAGAAACCTAATAATTGCTTAAACTCTAACACAGTATAAATGGAGAAGAGGGTTATGAGAAAAAATGTGTGTGGGTGAAAATGTAATATTCTTATGCATACCATTTGAGGAGTGACGATTGAATATCATTCAAGGAGCGACGATTAAATATTAGTGAAGATTAGATCTGGTGTTCTAGCAAATAGATATGGCGTTCTAGCAAGAAAAACTTGTAAAGGCAGCTCTGAGGCAGAAGTAGAAGAAGAAGTAAGAAAATCTGGTGAAGGCAAAGTGAAAGCAGAAGTAGCAAGCACAGAGCAGATCTGGTGGAAGTAGAAGTTGCGAGCACATTGCAGATTTGGCGAAAGAAAAAGGAGTGAGTGATCTGGCAAAAGCAGAGGGGATCGACATCTCCAGTAGGTCGATGTCTACAAACAGCAGAGGGGATTGGTGTCTCATGTAGGTCAGTAGAGGGGATCGGTTTCTCTTGTAGGTCGGTGCCTACAAACAGCAGAGGGGATTGGTGTCTCTTGTAGGTCGGTGCCTACAAACTGTGAGGATTGGTGTCTCCAATAGGTTGGTGCCTACAAACATTTGTAACCATAGGTTGGTGCCTACAAACATTTGTAACCATAGGTTGGTGCCTACAAATTAATAAAAAAAAGTTTTTGTGGTTTTCTCCCGAAAGGGTTTCCACGTTAAATATTGTGTCTTTTGGTTGTTATATTTGTGTGATTTGCTTCATTATGGTTTATGAATGTTAAAAAGAAAAAGATAGCCTTATATTGATTCACCCACCCTCTTAGTATAAATGTGTGCTCAACAATTGGTATCAGAGCTGATCTCAGGTGCACACATGGTCGACCAAGAATGTTTCTCTACAAACAGGGTTCTGTTGTTTGACAGAACAAACTATGCCTTTTGGAGTAAAGGATGTGAACATATCTAATGGCCCTTGGTTTTGATATTTGGCAATCGGTCATGACTAGTTATACAACCCCAAAAATGCCACCAACAGATACGGCTGGGAAAAAGGCTAGTGAAAATGATGCAAAATCCATGAACGCCATCTTGTGCGGACTGTCAGAATCAGAGTTTGTCACAGTAATGCATTGCAAATCAGCGAAAGAAATTTGGGACAAACATCAAAACATCCATGAAGGTGATGATAAGGTCAAGAAGGCTAAGCTCCAAACTCATAGAAGACATTTTGAGAGTATGAAGATGAAAGACAAAGAAAATGTTGCATCCTATCTCCTCTATGTGGATGAAATTGTCAACACCATTAGAGGATTTGGCGAAACAATTGCAAAACCAATAATTGTGCAAAAGGTGTTGAGGTCACTCCCCTTAAGATTTGATGTCAAAGTCTTCGCCATTGAGGAAATGAAGGATCTTGATCAATTAACAATGGATGAATTGCATGGGATCCTCATTGCATATGAAATGAGGACTGAAAAGGAAAAACCATTAAAAAGGGAAGTAACTTTCAAAGCCTCAAAGAAGATGAAGAACAAAGAGCACAAATCAAGCGATTGTTCCAGCTGTGAATCAAATGTAGAGAAAGCAAATTTTGTGAGAAAACTCAAAAAGGGATCTGGCAAATACAATAGTAAGTTGCCCTTTAAATGCTTTAATTGTGGAAAAGTAGGACATTTTGTTGCTAAGTGTCCATATGCGAAAAATGAAAGTAGTGATAATGAAAAAGACAAACATCATCAACATAAAAATAGTCACAAACAGGACAAACATGAAAAGAAGAAGAACTCTTATAAGCAGAAGAAGAGCCTCTACGCAAAAGGGATTAGTGACTTATTTGAAGAAAGCATTGAAAGAAGTTCTGATAGTAATAGAGAAGAAACTCTTTTTATGGAAATCAAAACAAATATTGCTGAAGACAAAAGGAAAGAAATGATGGATTTAGAAGAAGAGGAAAACGTTGAAACAGATGGAGAAGTGGATCTTGAAGAAGAACTCATATGTGCCTTAAGCGAAATAAAGAAGCTAAGGAAAAAGAATTTGAAACAAAAGGAGCAACTGCAAAAATATGAAAAAGAGGATCGTGATTCAAAAGCCAAAATGTCAAAAACCCTTGAAGAATCAGAAAAGATTATCATAAGCCTAAAAGTTCAATTAGAAGAGGCAAGAAGGACAGAAGAAGTGGTGAGAATCCAGCTGAAGAAACAGGAAGAAAATTGCGAAGAGCTAGAATTTGAGATTGTTTCCTTAAGAAAAGATTTGGAAAAGTCAACTGCTCAATTGAAGAGAAACTTGAAGTTTGAAAAGAGTACCGAAATATTAGATGATATCATCAATTGTCAAAGGTCTCCATTCATTAAGTCTGGTCTTGGATATGACATTATCGTTGCCTCCCTACCTGCACCTAGCCTTGCTACAACCAAGGGAGTTCTATTTTTCGCAAGAGTTCTGACTAGTTTTCTAGAAGAACAACCTATTGTTGATTGTGTCGAACAGATTGATGAGTTGCATGCTCCTCACATGCCAGAATTTGAGCATGTTGTTAAAAATGACATTGTTGTTGATATGTCAGGTTGTTCTACTCCTGTAAGTGAACCTAACCCTGAGCCTACTTCCTCTTATCAATCAGCACAAAAATATGTGCCCTATCATCATCCTTATCATAAAAATCGAAGAAATGACAATCATGCTTTTAGATCATTGCAGAAGAGACGTGAAAGTCAAAATTGTGGACCAGTGCCAACTACCAGGATAGATTGTGGTTGGATTGATGGATGGTCATGGAATCATTTGACTAGATGTTTGAGGACTTCATATCGTTGTGTCATCAGTTGTACAATCGTGCAGTGCTTCTCTTACTTACTAATGATTTCCATGGAAGTGGTCGATTGAGAATCGACCCGACATGATAGTCGAATGGAGTTTCGACTGGGTTGTTCGTCAACTGAAAGTTTCAACAAGAACTATTGTTGCTACTTATTGATTCTTTAGAGGGGGAATACTTTAAGTTGTTGATATGTGAACCTAACTGATGTCTCCTTGTTGACTTGACTATTTCTTGTTGACTCGACTTGGATTTGCTGAGACCAACCCAACCATGTTTGATTATTGTTGGAGATGTACTATTGCTTATGTTGGATACAAAGACTGTCTGGATTGACAGAGACTAATTATCTTGCATTGTTGGTGACAGTGTTCAAAATTCGGCTTATGGTACTCAAGAGGTGAAGATTTTACTTTAACAACATATACAGATGCAGATTGGGCAAGCAGTGTTGATGACAGAAAAAGTGCAAGTGGAGGATGTTATATTTTGGGAAGCATGCATATAATTTTCATCCAGTATTCTGAACACTCCTTCAGACCTTGAAGGATTTTTGACAACTGGGAATGAAATTTGACGACAACTCTACACATTTATCCAAGAAAACCTCAAAAGCCTTTGTGAGCGGTGTATGGAACTTTGGGAGCTGGCATGGTTTGAGGTATCTACTGTGCAAAATAAAAGACAAGTCCACATAGATATTCTATACATTGTGACTAGCATTGACCATGTTCAGGAAAGTGTTTTTGAAGGACAATTGGATGGTGGCTTGATGACATTTAAGCACTACTAAACCAACAACATACTTGTGACAGTGGAAGATCCTTTAGAAGCTATGAAAGCACATAGCAGCTTGAAGATTCAAAGCACATGGAGATGTGATAAGTTGTAGATGGACATTTTTTCTGAACAGCAGCAGACCATTCATTTTTTAGCAGTAGATTGTGAGCACATGTTGAAGGCAGCCAATCCTATCAGTAGTGAATAGCTAATAGTACTATGATAGTGAAACATCAAGCAAGTCTTTGGCAGCTTTTTAATAAATAGCAAAAGGAGCAATTCAGGAGAGTGATGGTAAAATAGAGAAGACTCAACAATTACAACAAGAAAAGATAGTACATTCACAGGGGGAGCTACTTTAGAACACTACAAGAGAAAGCATAGTCTAAGGGGGAGAAGCACAGCAAAAGGAACTATGCAGAAAAAGACAAAGCATATTCCCATCAAGTACCACTTCCTAAGAGAACAGGTAGCCAAACAAAGTGTCAAGCTGGAATACATTGCTACCAAGGAACAAGTTGCAGATATTTTTACCAAACCCCTTCCTAGAGAAACATTTGCATATCTCAAACAAAAGTTGGGAATGATATCCCTCTCATCTTGCCAATAAAGAAGCACAGCTCAGGGGGAGCATACATTTTCCATTGATGTCAAAGGGGGAGAGTTGCAGACAAGGTAAGGAGAATTACAGATAGGGGGAGAGTTGCAGACAAGGGAGAACTCTTTCTATTTCTAGAGGATTACATGTTTTTGAGTACAGGGTTGCCATCAATGACAAAGGGGGAAATTGTTGAATAAAATATTGTCATTGATGTCAAAGGTAAGTAAGTATTCAAATATAAATGTGACTTTAATAAATACAAAAGTGGAAAAGTTAAGTGGAAGTGGAGTTTACGTAAAAGTGAAGTAAACATGAACGTGCATTAAAAGAAAAGTTAAGTGGAAGTGAAGTTTACGTAAAAGTGGAGTAAACGTGAAAGTGGATTAAAAAAAAGGTAAAAGTGAAGGTGGAGTTTACATAAAAATGGATTAAAAAAGGTAAAAGTGAAAGTGCACATGGTATTTGCACATAGATTTAAAACCCATGGTGGTATTTTACCCATGGTATGTTAAAAATTGAATTAAAAATAAAAAAGAGGGAAAATTAATTATTATTTAATAAAAGTCATGTCTTTTCAAATGAACATACTTTTCATATAAAGATTATGGTAAAGTATAAGTGGAGAAGAGGGTTATGAGAAAAAAGGTGTAGGTGAAAATGCAATATTCTTATGCATATCTTTTGAGGAGTGACAATTGAATATTATTCAAGGAATGACGATTAAATATTAGCGAAGATAAGATATGGTGTTCTAGCAAATAGATCTGGTGTTCTAGCAAGCAAAACTTGTAAAGGAAGATCTGAGGCAGAAGCAGAAGAAGTTGCAAGAAGATATGGTGAAGGCAGAGTGAAAGCAGAAGTAGCAAGCGCAGAGCAAATCTGGTGAAAGAAGAAGTAGCGAGCACATTGCAAATTTGGAGAAAGAAAAAGGAGTGAGTGATCTAGCAAAAGCAGAGAGGATCAACGTCTCCAGTAGGTCGATGCCTACAAACAGCAGAGGGGATCAGTGTCTCCTGTAGGTCGATGCCTACAAACAATAGAGGGGATCGATGTCTCCTGTAGGTCGATGCCTACAAACAGCAGAGGGGATCGATGTCTCATGTAGGTCGGTGCCTAAAAATAGCACAGGGGATCAATGTCTCATGTAAGTAGGTGCCTACAAACAGCAGAGAGGATCAGTGTCTCCAGTAGGTCGGTGCCTAAAAACAATAGTGGGGATTAGTGTCTCCGGTAGGTTAGTGCCTAAAAACAGTTGTAACCGTAGGTTGGTGCCTACAAATTAATAAAAATAAGTTTTTGTGGTTTTCTCCCAAAAGGATTTCCACGTTAAATATTGTGTCTTCAGGTTGTTATATTTATGTGATTGCTTCATTATGGTTTATGAATGTTAAAAAGAAAAAGATAGCCTTATACTGATTCACCCCCCCCGCCCTCTCAGTATAAGTGTGTGCTCAACAGGTCACCAATGTCACCTCAATAACCTATCTTCTTCACTTTAGGTCGGCTCTCCTCTAGCTCAAGGGGGGTATCCCTAGTAGGATTACTAAGACCAATCAAATGAGGCACAATGTGAAATTGAGAGTAGCCTTAGTAAAATGGAGTTTTGGAGTTTTTAGGGTTTTAAATAAAGGTGATGGAAGGAAGTAAAGATCAGTGCCAAATCCAACAATGGGCGATGGAGTGAATCAAATGGATTATTAGGTCAAGAAGAAACCCTCTTAAGAATTGGCCAGTTTCTAAAGATTAGGGCTTAGGGATTAGAACCAAAAGGAAAAATAGTCCTTCACCCAACCAAGATCAACAATGAATATCCAGATTTACAAGAAGGGAACCTTAATGGAAATACCTTCACCAACAAGATGAATTATGGCATTGACAAATTTACTTTTTTGCTAGGGATCCACAACGAAGAACAAAGTATGGCACCAAATAATCACCAAACCAACAAAGGAAGAAGGAAGGAAACCCTAGAAAATATTCCTTCCAAACGATAAAATTACCCCTCAAATGGATCGATAATGAAGGCTTGTAGAAGACTTGAGCATTTCACCATTAATCCTTATGCACCAAATAATGTCCAAGATAGAGAAGCTTCAAAATTTGACAACAATAATCCACAAAGAAAGAACCCTTTACACAACCATATGATCCAAGAAAGATATGTCAATTAAGCTCCAAGAAGTGAGAGCTCCAAAAATCCACAAGTCATGTGCAAGGTCAAAAACATTCCTTAAAAGTGCAATGCAAATCCCCTAGGGGTCCTCCAATGTGTGCACGTGAGTCTTCCAATGAGAAGAGGCTCAACAAGCAATGAAATAACCCTCTATAAGTGGATGGCCTCCTCTAAATCAGCTCCAACAAGCAATGTGAGATGCCTCCAAGGGGAATCCAACCCCTCCAATCAAGTAAATGACTTCCCTAAGTCATGGGAGAGCCCCAACACATCCACATGTGCCACAATAAAGCCCCAATGCAATCTCCAAGAGGGACATGCCATCAAATGATGTGACACATGCCTTAAAATGAGTGAATAAGGTGAGAATTCCAAAAACCTGAATGTGGCATGGCATGAGAAACCTTGGCACATAAAAAATAACTCAAAATAATTTTAACCAATGCCTTTGGAATCGTGGATTGCCTCAAGATGCATGAACTGCCTTGGAAAATGTGAAATGCCCAAAAATCTGAATGAAAAGAATGCCATGCCCAAACCCTAGGATGCCTCAACAGGAGACTATGCATCATCAAGTGCCACGTCATATTGTTAATCACCAAATATGCCACAAATCCTCCATCAATGTCCATGAAAACAAGTGCCCCAGTTGTCCAAAGCTCAAAAATACAAGGGCTAGTGAAGAAATTCACTAGGGTTACCCCATGCCAAAATGAGGGGTAACACAACCAATGTTATCAGAACTAGACCGGTCACTGAACCAGTGGACCCCTAAAATTGGAAAGCAGTCGGAATCGAACCAGAACTGGAAAAAATGGGGAAAAAAACGGACGACCAAAACATATATAAAATGTTCAAATTTTGACTAAAAATATATATATTCATGTACATCCATGTGAATCCAAACCATTAGACACAAATATACAAAGTTTTCTCATGTATATAGAAAGTAAGGGTGCATATAACCAAAATAGCAATAAGTGAAATCCATATCTTAACCAAAATACATAAACAAAGAGGCTCTAAATGGCCTTTAGAGTCAAAAAAACGTCATGCTACAACAAATAAATGCATATCATAAAAAGCCATTGACCATATTGGGATCCTCATCATCAGTATCACCCTCTACCCACTGCTATAGGCTAACCTTTGCCTCTACCTCGAATCTCAATCCTCTAGGGACATCAATCAACACCCTCCAAATTTGATGAAACTCCCTAATCCAAGCGTTAAAATAACGTAGAAAAAGATTAACATGCTTAATCAATGATTTTGCTTGAGTAAAGGGTACATTTTTACTAGGGTCATCACAGAGGAGTTCAACAATCAACACCACCAACATTGAGGTACATAGAGGGCTTGGTGCTCTTGATTAAATGTCAATTCCACACCCTCATACATGATAGAATCCAATGGAAACATTACAACCCTATCAATTCTGAAATCTTGAAAACTATGAAGTAAGTGGAATTCTGAATATGATTTAAAATTCTACTTTCGTCGTATGAACTCAGATGAGGTTGGAACCACTCTCAAACATTCTGAAACAATTGATGGTAATGTTAAAAATTTAAGTATAAGTACAGAAAAGGAAAGATAAAGAAGTATACTAGGGTTTTGTCTTTTTTATTGTTTTTTTTAATTCCAGGGGTAATTTTTGTCATCCCATGCATCAGCATATAGATTAGTATGGAACCGACTAGTTATGTACTGAAATAGTTAGTTCAGTCATTTAAGGCCTATTGCATACAAAATCAGTCAGTTCCATCAAAGAACTAGCCAATTTAGTACAAAACCAGCAATTTTCGATTTAGACCCTTGATTTGAACTGACAAACCTTGTAAACCGATCAAATTGGCTAGTTTTGGCAAAACCAGGTTGAAACTTAAGTTGGGATCATAGAACCAACCTATGATCATAAGGACATTTTTAAATATCTCACTCATATTAATACCCCATGATTAGGTTCACTTTTCAATATTACATACATGTGTGTTCTCCTCAAACATCATGGTCCGTTTCTTTCTACTAAGAAATCCCAGTTTCTATCCTAGAATTGCTTGGGTTTTTTGCTAGTAACTTCAAATGCCTACAACTTTTGTATATGGAGATGAGATTATGTTGTATAACACATGATTTTGAGGTGCCATGAAAAAATCTATGCATTACCACAAGAAGGATAGGATTTGAATTTGGACTCTCTATTTAAAGATGCAATGCCTTTATTCCTTTGGATGAGTCTTGTCAAAGGTACTACTTGTTTATTCCAGTTTTCTAAAATTGTTACAATAGTATGAGGAAATGTCCATTTGATTTACTGTTTTATTTCTCTAATTGCATCTTATGCATACTGTTGGAGCCGCCTTTTTTGACTAGTTTTAAGCGTAATTCTTGCAATCAAAGGTTGGTCATTTAAGTTGTCTTTTACTTCGTGACCTTTACCCTTTGAAAATCTCAGTAGTCCCAATATGCAAAGTGGCGAGGGTCGTTGTACTCCTAATACCATTTCCTTTTAACCATGAACAAGCTTTTTCACTTTTCTTTACCTCGGGATATCGCATTTCAGGAGTTACAAGTTACACTGTTTTTAAGCCCCGATGCGCGAAGTCGCGAAGTAACCTTGAAAGTTTACCCAGGTTAGCGCCGAGAGTAAAGTTCCTTAAACTTTAGTTAAGCGCTGTCAGAATTTCGCGTCTCGACGTTTGCCCTCCCCAAAAGTCTCACCGTCACAACTCCGATAGGCGAAGTCGCGAGACGTTCGCGCAAGTCACCCGGGTTAGTGTCAGGGGTGAATAGCTTTTAACCATAGTTAAAGTCTATCGGGATTTCGTAACTCGGCATGCATTTCTCCCAGAAACTATACCTTCAAAGCCCCGAATCGCGAAGTCGCGATATTACTTAAATATAAATTAATTAAACACTTAACTCAGTTTACCTTCTAGCTTAACTAGATCACATAATCGTGATCTCGGAATTTTGCAACTCAGCATACACTCCTCCCAGGAACTTTACCTTCGAAGTCCCGAGTCGCGAAGTCGCGATTTTAACTAAACATGATTAATCAAACGCTTAATCCAGATTACGTTTTCGCTTAAATAGATCGCATCATCGCGATCTCAGGTTTTAGGGGCTCGAAAGGTTAGAGTGAAAACTCTCGATACGGCGAACGTCGAAAGGTTGATTAAAGTTTAAGAAATCCTGATTAAAGAAGCTAAGCCAGCTTAATCAATGTTTAATACAAGTAATAATATGCACAGTCTACGAGGTAAATTTAAATGTTCCTTGTGCCAACTTGTGTCACGAACCGTCGAAATTTATGGCATTAATTGGAAATGAGGCGAAGCGACAAGTGAGGATATGGTTTTTATTGCTAAAATCCGTCTCTAAAAATGATTTGACCGTTCTGTTCATAAGGATGTCGAGGTTTTAAATGGTCGAAGATATAGATCTTTTTCTTTCTGTTCTGTTCATAAAGCTCATTTCTATTTTGCGCAAAGAAGTTTTTCTCAGCAAGTTGATTTCTGTATGTATACACATTTTTATTACAGGGGAGCTAAGTCACAATCCTCTATCATGGCCCCACGGAAAGCGTCCAAGGCAAGTGCTGAGATTTCAGGACAAGGCTCTGATAATGTTTCTGATACTTCACCACGAAGCGTTGATTCTGTACGAACCTGGTCATACATCTCCGAGGTTCTGCAATCCGATTTGGTGAACTGTTCAGATGATTCCAGTGACAACGAGAAGGACGACTCGTCCAAGCAGAGATGCATAAAGTAGCGGCCAGGCCACGTTTTCTTCCTTACTATGACATGATCCAATGGGCGCTAGATCATGTAGATATCCCGACCAGAACCATCATCAGCGAGCAGAGGGTCATTGCTGGGACCTTTAGACCAGAAAGCTTACACGCGATGTACAAGTTGTCATCCACGTCAAACTTCACTTACAATGCCGAATTTCTGGCGGATTTTAAAGAAAAGGAATGTGAGCAATACGGCAAAAGCTTATCTGATTTGATCAAGGATTGTGTCTCACACCCCGCAAAGTTCAAGGCAGACAGTAACGGAGTTTATTCCATATCTTCTTTGGAACCACAGTTCAAATACATAGCAATGATGACCTGTAGATTGTATGGGAGGGAAGACACCACACATTTTTTCCTCCCATGGGTGCCTCTTATGCATACAGTCGCAGAAGGCTGCTCCTTGGACTGGGCCAAACTGTTGTCAGATAGTCTAACCAGTCGGATTACAGAATATCGGACGCAGAGGGCGAGCAGGAAGGTCGCTTCATTTTTTATGTCCGCATACATCATAGACGTCGTGTGTTTCATGACGCCTTTTCCCTTAATGAGCTGGAGTTGGGCTCCATCGAATGTTGAGCCTATCCATGTCTACCATTCAAAGGTTTGGGAGGATAAAGCCTCAGATTTCATACACGAAATTTTCAATTAGGTAATGGTACCAATGCATGTCACCATCTTCGGTAATCCACCGCCCAGGATCTCAGATAGCATCGTGGCCAATTTGAGAAATGTGGCCGACTGGTACGTGGAGGAAGAATTTTCATACATCAAGGTTTTCGGCGCTTCTATCCCTCTGCATGCTCTACCATTATTTATACCCGATAGGCTAGCTTGTCACGAGATCGCCAGGCAAACCGTGATCGGTGGCATAAGCAAAGAGCTTAAAGGATTTTCAAAGAAGGTATGGCCACCTTTCCCCATTCATTTAAATACCTATTCTTTATTAGATTTCGGGCATGCAAAGGCCGAGGCAGCAGCCTTAGAAGATATTAAATTGGTACACATTGAATTCAAGAAACACAACCCACACAGGGTCGTGAGTAATCACTTAGCTAGTTGTGGCCTTAAAAGATTTGAGCACGAGAATTCGCCTCATGATGACATTTTCCGAGGCGCGAGATCTTATGCCGAGGTTTTGGCTCGGATACAAGCCCTGTCGCCCGAAGAGAAGGCCGATGTTTTTAAATTTCAAGAACATCGGTGGAGCTGCCTTCCCCCAGTATTACGAGGTGAGAATCCAACGACTGTAGAGGTGCAGCAAACGGAAGCTGAAGGCTCGAAAGATTCAGCACCCGGTTAAGAAGAACACCAGGACAAGAAAGAGCAAATTGGGGGCCCGAAACAGGAAGCCGAGACTTCCAACCCTCCAAGTGAGCCAACCTCGGTTGTTACTCCAGGGACATCATCTAAGCAGGTCGGCAATCCCATCGTTTCTGTTACCCCCCTACAGTCCACGAAAGGGGTCCCAGACGCAAGATGGGTTTTCGGCGAAGAATTAACGCCCATAACAGTGGAAGAGCTACCTCTGAATGAATTCTTCTTCGATAAGAAGAGAAAGGTTGTCGTGAAACAAGAACTTTACCAAGAGGCAGGTACAGTATCAAAGAAATTTAAAATTTTAACTGATGGGAGAGCTATGAAAAAGGAGGAATTTGCAACTCAAATAGCAGGAACATTAGGGGCTTTCACTACAGCCAACCAATTTTCAATCGGGACCCTAAAGGATCAACTGAAGCGAAAAAATCGTTTGATCAAAACATTAGAGGCTAAACTAGCTACAGCAGAGGCCGCTGCCAAAGATCAAGCAAATACAGGTTTAGAACAAGCTAGAGTAGCTGATCAAAAGGAAATCGAGCGGCTCAAAGCCAATCTCAAACAGACACAGCTGATGGCTCAGACAAGTCAGACACAGATAAGCCAGCAAGGGCAATTGATAGAGCAGCTACAAGCCAAATTAGACTTCGCCGAAAGCCAGGTAATCGATATCGGGATATTTCAATCCCAAGCTATAGAAATCAGAAAAAGAGTGTCGACAGCTCAACAAGGTCTACTTGCTAAGGTGGAAACGATTCAAAACAACTGCCAACTCATTGATCGGGTATCGGAAAACCTCACTCTCAAAGAAAAAGACACTGGGGCGGCCAGGGTTGCTTTCCAGGAGGCTATTATAGCCACAACGAGAAGGGAAACAGGCAGTAGTTCCAGGTTTTCTATCTCAGAGCAGACTCAAGGTAACATCTTGTTGAAAGAATGGGAGCGTAAAATATCCAAAGGTAGACAACAAGCTAAAGAGGTAAGAAAATCTTGTGAAGAAACCTTCGGTTTTCTAGATGGGAGTTGGTTGGGTTCCGATGATGAAAGAAACACTGAAATACTGGGCCAGATCAACACAGCCAAGCATCTGCTCAAGATCAAGGAAAATGAAGAAAGAGAATTGGCTGAAATATCACAAGTAACCCAAACGGACATAGTCCAAATAGATAATGGCTAATTAAACCGAGTGTACAATTATGTTCTATCAGCACCAAAGACCAACAGGTGGAAGGGAGGTTGCCACAATTGGTGAAGGATTGTTACACTTTTGAGGCCAATAATCAAACAGAACCTTCTAAGTTGATATCCCAGCTGGTGGAGAAGTGTGTCATTTGCACAGAGCATGCGAAGAGACATGTTTTTGTTACCAAATGAGGACAAAGACAAAGAATTGAAACGTTTAAACTCCTTTGTTGTAACCGAAAACCTTTGGAACGATTGAGATTCCAACATATAGAAATTTGTATAAATATACATTTTGAAGAAAGAAAAAATGGTTGGACCTTTTTGGTTAATTGTAATAGAGACTATCTCCTTTTTGAGAATTAATACAAAGCAATTCGAAGACTCCTGATTCCGTCAAGACTGTGTTATGAGTTTGTTTTCTCTGTAATTTCGTATTTAATTTCATTTCACTTATATATGTCTGATGAATGTTTCATTGCAATTTAGTAAAACTTCTACTGTGGTGATCAATTTTTAATAATCTATATCGTTTACAGTTTTTCCTCTGTATCGGCTATTAGCAGGTACAAGACCTGTGAACCCTTTGGATTGTTATATTTTATGCTTCGTCAGATTCTTTCTTATCTTATTTTCTTCCTCTGTTTACTGGGTGAGATTCTCCCTTGATAGGAGCCTTACTTTATAGATAGCTTAATGTTTTTCTCTTATTTCACACACCATTTATTTAAAATATAACACGGTTACGGAAAAAGGCCTTTGGTTTGCATTTTATCCTTAATATTGATTTCAAAGTTCTCTTTTATAAGATCAAATTGATACAGCATAAAAACTTTCAGATCTCTTCTAAATTTTTCTGTTCCTCTATGACTGTCCTCGTTGTAAGACAACCTAATATTGAACCCGGCTTATCGGACCAAACCCATATCGCTTTAAATCTCTTCGATACTATACTTAAAACAGCCACCACCCGGGTAGAACTTGAACGTTCATGGGCCGCAATTGAACGGAACATAAACATCCAGGAACAGTTGGAAGCGCGACAGCGACAGCCTAGAAATCAGCCTTAGCTTCCTTTCCTGAAGGTTGATGCTCTCCTCTTTCTTACTCTTCACTCACTCTTTCGAATGCCTAGACACTGTACTTTCTAAGCCTTAGGTACAAACTCTGGAACAACACATACATCATTATAATCCTTAATTCCCTTCAACCAGTAAGTGAATGCTATGTTGGTAACTTCCTTTTTTAGGGTTTCATCCCCCTCTATTTGGAGAAGTACAAGGAAGGTTGATTAGATGTTATAATGAAGGATATTGACTTTTTCTATTTTATTGAGGTATCCACTTATTATCATTAAGTGAAAGTAGACATAGAAAATTTGATCGAGAATGAAATTAATGAGTCCAACTCCCAACAAGGAATGACGATAAACATCAAGTGCCATTAACCATGGCCAATTTTCCTTCAAGAGAGGTTTGTTTATGGCCATACTCTATAACCTCAATCAAGGGATTGAACAGGATGGTTGAACACCGAAACAACCACGAAACAAGTGCTACAACTTTGGGAATCCTACACCCAATGTCACCTCGATGTAGGTCCCACACTTGGGGGGTGACTAAGGTCACTCCTAGGAGGCAATCCCGAAGACCCTAGGGGGAATGGAACAGATGAAGGGAAGTGTAAGGAGAAGTCCCCTGGAAGGTCAAGTGATGGAAGAAATGAATGATTGGAAATGATAAGTGGAGAGAGGTAAATGGATATCAAGTGAAAAGATAGTTGTCGGTGCACCTATACCTGCCCAAAACACAAGAAAAACACATTGCAATGCTATGTGTTACTGTCGATCAGCAAGTTAAGCTTGTTGTCCCTAATTTGCAGCAATGGATGACAGTTTATATCAGCAAAATGAAGCATCCAAATCAGCATATAAAGCACAAGATCAATTGGCAATATCATCAATGAATTTAGTAATCAATTGTGACTTGAACATAGCACTTTAAGACTAAATAAAAGCAAACTGTTATAAAATGATTTTCTGCAGTAAATTATCAGCCTTATGGCTGTAGCATTCAATGACATGCAGCAGTTAAATCAACCATACAAAAGTGCCCAAAACTCGCTTGAACAATTCACCCTAGTTAGTGAAAATAGTGGCTAAAAAATGGAGGAAAGTTAGGAGCTAGTTAGTGAGATATTAGCACCTAGGGTTAGTGATTTTCTGCAGCCTAACGGCTGTAGAAAACAAGTTAGTACAGCAATGAGAATTTATGGAAGAAAAGGGACACCCTAAGGGAAGAAAAACCCCCAAGGCCTCAAGGTGACTATCCAAAAGAGAAAGCTTGAAAAAGTTGAAATTTCACGTTTGTCGAGGCAAGAATTTTGTATCTCCAATGCAAATTTAAATGTGATTAGTGCCTTACTATTGGGTTTATGGGGTCAAATGAAAAAGATGGTTTGGCTAACCACTTGGAGGTGTACGCCTTTGTACTTCCCAAGTGTAGCTAAGTCAATCTAGGAAAATGCCAAGAGGGTGTACGCCCTTGTACTTCTCTTGGCACAACCTTGAAAAATATAATTGACCTTGAGAAGCAAAACTTGGATTAAAAATGTTTGATCCACAAAAGTCCTAGGGGTGTAAGCCCTTTTACTTCCTAGGGTTTGCAAAACAAACCAAGATGACCTTGGAGGGTGTACGCCCTTGTAGTTCTCCAAGACAACTTGTGAAAAATGACCTTCCTTAAGCAAGAGAAAAAACCTTGGGGAGGGTGTATGCCCTTATACTCCTCCAAGGGTTCTAACTAACAATAATTATGAAAAAAAGCAAGACAAAAGACAATAAATGCAGATTTTCCCTTACCAGTTCCACAAAAAGGCTAGATCAAACCCTAATCTTCCAAGTTAAGTCCATCCACATGCATAAGAAAAAGTCTCCAAGCCTAGCGCATCACTTCTCCACCACCAATAGCAAAGATATACCATAACACTTGCACAAGAGATGAAAAAGACCAAGAGGGCCGAAAATTTCAGACCAAGTCCTTCTCCACAAGGTAGAGTTATGATTTAAAATGAGATCTTATGATCTCTATTTATACAAAATTTAGCCAACATGGCTTGTCCACAAAATAAGGAGTAAAACACAAGATTAGGGGTCAACAACCCTAATCTTGCCCCCTTATCACAATAATATTAACAATTCACTTAAAATTCCATCTTTTGCACAAATTAAACCCTAATCTAGGATGATGTCACCCCTTTAGGGGACATTTTGTCACTTTGAGGAGGTCGTTGGTGTTGGAGAAGTGTGGAAGGGCCTCCTAAGGCCATGTGTCAAGCACCTAGGTGATCTCATCATGGTGAAGACCCTCTTCTCCTCAAAACGTTCAAGTGCAAATGAGTGGCACCTCACCACCAAGCCCTAGCCCCCATAATCATGATGTCATGCTAAAAAATGGGACGTTTTTCCCCTCCTAGGCAAATCGTTTGGCAAGCAATGGGTGGGCTAGGTCGTCCAAGGCATCATCAAGGCCGTCCAAGTCATCTTTCTCTCATCTGGCATGCAGGCTCGTAGCATCCAACTTGTGGACTTGTAGCCCCATGGAAGCCCAAGCTAGGCTTGTTCTCCCAAAACTGTCCACCAGCTAGGTCCTGCAAAGACAAATGAACACGCCCTCCAAGGATCTCAAGTCATAACATCATGATAAGTGGATCCAATCAATAAATAAGCCATCTAAGCATGTGCATCCAAGATTACTATATCAAACAATTAACAGCTCAAAGACACTATGCGACTTGTCAAGTTTAAGTATGGTACGGTTGACGAGGTGTCCTATTGGGTAGATCTTGCCCTAGGTCAAGGAGAGCCTCCAAGAGGTCCCTCTCTAAGCCATGTAGAGTGGATGGGGTCAAGACTCAATGGGCATAGGGCTCATCACATACTAGGGGTCGTAGTGCCTCATTCATGGGTGCCTTTGTAGAGGGTGTGTGGTACCTTCATCCGCAATGCACTTTTTCCAAGCCCATCATTTGCCTTTTATCTTTCTTTCTTTATATTTTCTTTCAAAATAGCACAAGGTGAGGTTCAAGGTCACTGCCCTGGTGTGGTGACCAGATAGTGGCAATGTCACCCACAAATGCCTAATGGAAATGAGAAGGTTGGCTCGTGATGAGACCCCCTTTCTCTCAGCGATGCAACTAAGAGTCATTGCCTTGGTTTGGTGACCAGAACATGACAATGTCATACCACTAGATATCCATAGACGTGATAGGTCGACTCGTGATGAGAACTCCTATCCTTCAATCTACCTTTCAAGCATTTCTTTGTTATATTATGGGTTCCCTTTTATTCAAAGATAAGCATTTTATTGCTTTCTTGGGTGATCTATGGGCGAAGCATCTGGAAGGTTCATATATGGATTTCATCACAAACCCCTCTGGGCCTTTAGCCCCTTCTTCCCATAGAATGAGGGACAACCCTTGTTTGGGTCAATACACCCTAAAATCCCAAGAGATAAGAAAACGGAAGGGAATAATGATGGAAAATGGTAGGTATGGTTGGGAACGGTACTATGGCTCATTAAGGGATTTCTCAGCAGCAAACCCATTCCCAAAGAAGACCACTTACTAGGGCTCAATGTCAACCACCAAGGTGAAGCAAGAAAAAAGGCATAATGTCCAAGCACATATCATGAAATCTAGAGCAATCTAAGATACAACATAATCAAATGGATTAGGTATTGAAATGATGCTCACCATAATACTAACTTGTACCTCATGGAGCAAGGCCCACTGCCTTTCGAAAGCCAACTGGCGTGGTGGATGCCATCTGTAAACTTGTGACCATCTGTGGTAGTGAGTGGGTTTTCCATCTGTGCAAAGGGTACTGTTGGTCATGTAGTCTCTCGGCACTCCATATCTGCAGCCTGAGGGCCTCGAGACACCATCTCCTTAGCTATCCACAAAATGGGGATAACAGTCACTAAGTAAGTGCATTTGCACGCTATCCTCTTAACAATTGTGTTTGAAAATGTGTTTCAAAAATACAGAGACTGATTTGTACCAGCACCTATGGCTTTGTGACTTAAAAAAAAAGCTAATATGGTTGCCAAATATAACTTAAACTATTTCTTCCTCCTATTGGTTGTTTAGAAAATTGCCATGGTTTACTAATGATGAGCAAGTATATAAATACCTTATGAATGTAAAAATTGCATTTAAACTACCAATATAAGACAATCGGTTCTAGTAGTGGAGTTTGTCAGGGAAATTTATCAAAATAAGAAGAGATGCACAAATTGTTCATTAATATTGTGGTTGTCCACAATCATAAAACTCACTTTGATAGCATGCAAAGCATAAATTTAGAAGAAAAACAATATTATGTAAATGAAAATGGCCATAGCTTTGCACTCAAATAGTAAAGCAAATGCAAAAAAGCTACAAATTATTGCATATAACATACAAAACCAATTTTTTTATTGGAGACCATGGACCTAGCTTTATTCTTTAGATTATGCTTTGTCACAAAGATTACTGAATAAACCATACAATTTATCCAATTCCTAGAAGATCAAGGGACCACTTGTTCACCATGACTTCCTAGTAACTAGAAGACCTGACCTATATCTTGTTGAAATGTTTAGAATGGTGTAAGCTTCACTTCCAACCATGACCAACCTTATTGTCATCATTATTATATTGTTTTTACTAGGTTTGGTTAAGCCATCCTAGTCAACAGTGAACACTATCATGTATTTCTAAGTGGTTAAGATTGAACTAGTCATAGTGGACCCATAACCCCTCTTAGGGATGACGCCCTCCTTTTGAGTTGTATATAAATACATACCCAACTCTCATTTGTGATATCGTCATGTGATCATTATCATCCTTTTATACAAGTGACTTATTCTTTTAGCCTACGGGGAACATATGTAGCATTTCACTCTCTTGTTCATCATGTGATCTGTTGTTCATGGGTTTTATCTCAAGTGTTGCGCATTATTGCTCTTGATTGATTTCTCTCTAAGGCACACTTATTGGTTTTCTTCTAGTGCTGATTTATATTTTTCCCTAGTGATGTTTCATCTTCTCTTTGTGCAGATTTAGGGTTTCCTAGTGATTCCACTAAATCCTTTTCTCTTTCTTTTGTGAATCTCAACATGGTATCAAAGAAAGTGTGTTATTTTTTGGGGTTGCTCAGACAAGTACTTCCACATTGGCAATGCCTAGCATGCGGAGGTGTTTGAGCGACGCTCTCTAGAGCTTTAACTTTATAATTGCATTTATAAAGTTAATGTGGCTTTTATTTAATGACTAAAGTGACTTTTTTATAAAGTTGAGTGACTTAAGTGATTTAAGTCATCTCAACGAGGGATTAAGTCGCAATCGTCGATCTTGGGAAGGCAAGATCTAATCTTGATTGTTGAGATCTTAGGGTTAGGAATTTGGTCACTAAGAAATTATAAAAGTAGATCTAAGGAGAGTGAGAAGCACACATTGAGCTGAGAGGAAGAGGGCGATTTGGCTAAGGAAGAGGGAAAATTTGCAGCCGGAGGAAAGGCAATTTTGCAGGGCTGAAAAAGCAGGGCCAAAAAACGGTAAAAGCAAGGCCGGAAAAAGCAGTGCCGAAAATGTTGAAATATTGTAACTTCGAAGAATATTCTAATTATATTTGAGTTATTATCTTATAGATCAAATCCCCTTTTGTGGATTGATCATGCTGGGTCTTGTACAAGACCAAATCCCTTTTTGTGGATTGGTCAAACCATATTTATATGGTGGTATTTGTAAAGTCGGCCCCTAGTGTTTATAAAGTGGTTTAAACCACTCTTAGACGAAGTCGGCCCTACTAAGTGAAGAGACATAACCCTAAGCGTCTCCTCAACTAGTATTTATATGTGAGGATGGTGCCTCACTTATACACACTCACACTCACTCATCTAGTGCGCATATCTTGAAGGCAGTTGCAGTTGCAGGAGGAAGGAGAAGAGAGGTGCATACTCAATCTTAGTTTATTCTTGGTGTTTTGGTCTTAGTCTTGGCATTGTATTGGCAATCTATTATTGAGGAAGTTTTGTTGGGTATTCTCCCCCATGAGGGTTTCCCAGAATAAAATGTTGTGTACCTTATGATTGTGTTTCTTTCAGTGATCCTCTTTATGCTGTTGTTTTAGAAATGCATTGAATGCTCATGTAATTTGGAAATAACCTAATAACAGCATTAAAACTTAACATGGTATCAGAACTTGAATGAATAAAACACCTTCCACTAGGTATCTAAAAACGTCACTGTTGTCGTACAAGGAAATTAGGGCTTTTTACTGAAGAGGATTTTTTTATCAAAAACTATCTTGGGGAGTGCGCCTTGCCCTAGTGCATCTTTTAGCAGCTTGAGCGAACTTTTTCAGTGGCCAGTTTCTCCGGAAAGTCAAACCCTAGTTTTGGTTGGTACCAGAAAACCAAAAAACCAGAAATAGTACCAGAAGTACTAGTCCAAATTTTCTCAGGTCAAGTTTCATGGGGTAAAACTTGGAATTTTCTGAAACAGTCAGCTCCAGCCAACACGCCTCAACCCAGCGCATCTCCTGGTAAGTTCCTATTCATTTTCTGAGCACTTTCATTTTATGGTCATTTTCCTAGCTCTTGGTCAAGATGTCTGCAAGCACCAAGCTTCTTGACAAGTTAGAAGGTGTGGAAAATTTTTGTGCCTGGAAGTACAGAATTGGACTCATTCTTGAAGAGAATGACCTTGCAAAATTCATAAAAGAAAATGTACCGGAACCCGAAGAAGATGAAACCAAAGAGAAGTACAAGAAGGATATGATTAGGGCTAAAAAATAATTGCAGATTCCATTAAAGACCACTTGATCCCTCAAGTGTCTTTTAAGAATACTCCAAAAGATATGTTTGATGCCCTAACCAGAATGTATGAAGGAAAAAACATCAACTGGAAGATGAACTTGAGAACCCAACTCAAGAATACAAAGATGCAGAAAGGAGAAACAGTTCAAGACTATTTCCCTAGTTTCTCAATTCAAGGAACAATTAGAGGCAATCGGAGACAACTTAGATGAAGATGAACTTATAATGACAACTCTTAATGGTCTCACAAGACCTTGGGATGCCTTCATCCAAACTATTTGTGCAAGAAAAGAGAAACTCCAATTTGATAGTTTCTGGGAAGAATGTGTTCAAGAAGAAGAAAGAGTAGCCAATCGAGAAGTCATCCTATTAAGAGATGAAGATCAAGCCCTAGCTGCTCATGCTAAAGGAGGAAAGAAAAAGTCTCATTTTCAAAAGGAGACCCACTTTCATAAAGAATCTCACCCTCCAAAGAGATTCCAAAAATATCATAAGGGTCAAAGAAAGGGAAAATATTTTTCCTCTTATCAATGTTATCATTGTGATAAGATGGGACACATTGCTAAGAATTGTCCTGCCAGAAGGGAAGAATACAAGAAGAGAAATAACAAAAGACATCATGCCCATGCAGCTGAAGATGATGAGCCACCCAAGAAGTTGACTAAAGAAGAGATTGAAGATTATGTTTTGTTTTCAGCCCTCTCAGGATCTGTGACACCTGGAGAGGATACTTGGCTCATAGATAGTGGTGCCTCTAAGCACATGACAGGTCAGAAAGACATTCTTTCTAGCCTTACAGAAAAAGACTTTCCCCAGAAAGTTTCACTTGAAGATGATTATCAGTACCCTATCAAAGGAATGGGAGAATCCACCTACAAACTTGATTCAGGAACTTTGATGAGAATGAAAAATGTACTTTATGTACCAAGTTTGACAAAAAACTTACTTTCTATCTCAGCTCTAGATAAGAAAGGTTTCAGAGTTGCATTCATAGATGGTGAAGTTCTTATGTGGCCTAAAGGAAAAACTATAAAAGATGCAGTTGTTATTGGAATAGAAGAACGTGGGTTGTACAAGTTAAAAGGTCACTCAGGTGTAGCCTTGACTCACTCTATTGAAAGTCCTTGTGAACTTTGGCATAGAAAACTAGCTCAAGTCAACTACAAAACCTTACCATATGTAAGCAAGGTAGAGGTTTACCAAAATTAAAGGTTGGTCATGAAGGTGTATGCAAGGGATGAGCAAAAGGAAAGAACATAAAGAATTCTTTTCCAAAGAGAGATAGTAAAGCAGAAGGAATCTTGGAACTTGTCCACTCAGATGTATGTGGTCCAATGCCATCAACCTCTCAAAGTGAGTATGTATACTATGTATCTTTTATTGATGATTACTCTCGTAAGACTTGGATTTATTTCTTGAAATCAAAAGATGAAGTACTTGGAAAATTCAAGGAATTCAAAGCCTTGGTAGAAAACCTCTCCGAAAGGAAAATCAAGATACTTAGGTCAGACAATGGAGGAGAGTACACTTCAAATGAATTTGGAAGCTTTTGCAGAGATGTCGAGATTAAGAGGGAGCTCACCACTCCCTATAATCCTCAACAAAATGGTGTAGCAGAAAGAAAGAATAGAATAATTATGGAAGCAGTAAAGACTATGATTCACAATCAAGATCTTCCAATGCACTTATGGGTTGAAGCAACAAGAACAGTTGTATATGTCCCAAACAGATTATCCCATAGTGCACTTGGATTCAAAACCCCCGAAGAAATGTTCACCGGAAAGAAGCCAGAAGTAAGCCATCTAAAAATATTTGATTGTCCAATATTTGTACACATTCCAAAAGAAAAGAGAACTAAGTTGGATCCTTCAGGAAAGAAGGGAATATTTGTTGGATAGTGAGGTCTCTAAGGCCTTCAGAATTTACATACCAATTTACCATCATATTGAGATCAGCAGATGTGTAACCTTTGATGAAGATGCAACACTCAAAAGATCAAGGAAATGCCAGCTTGAAGAAGTATATGAAGAAGAACCTATAGCTCCTAGAGTTACAGAACCCATGAAGGAAGTAACAGAGACCCCTGATGATGAGATTCCAGAAGATCGTGATATGATAGAATCTCAAGAACCTACCTGTATGACGATCTCTCACAAGAGAAAGCCAGCTTGGGTTAGAGAACTTATTCAAGATGCAGAGAAGTATGGTGCCCCAAAAGGAACCATGAGACAAAGCAAGAAACCTAAGCCATTCTCCAGCTATATGGCCTTGATGTGTGATCTCATAGAAAAGGAACCTACTTGCTTTGAAGAAGCCATTCAGAAGAAAGAATGGATGGACGCCATGACAGAAGAATACCAATCCATCATAAAGAATGATGTATGGGAAGTAGTTCCCAGACCAAAGAACAAAGATGTGGTATCTTCCAAGTGGATATACAAGATAAACCATGCAACAGACAAAAGTATTGAAAAACATAAGGCAAGATTTGTGGCTCATGGATTTTCTCAAGAGGAAGGTATTGACTATGAAGAAACATTTGCTCCTGTAGCCAAATACACTTCTATCAGAACCATCATAGCTCTTGCAGCCAAAATGAAGTGGAAGTTACACTAGATGGATGTGAAAACAGCCTTCTTAAATGGTGTTATTGAAGAAGAAGTGTATATAGAACAACCATGAGGGTTTGAAGTTGAAGATAGAAAGACTCATGTCTCCAGGCTGAAGAAAACTCTGTACGGGTTGAAGCAAGCTCCTAGAGCTTGGTATGGCAGAATTGATAGTTTCCTAATGAGCTTGGGCTTTACCAAGAGTAAAGTTGATTCTAACATTTACTTCAAGGTTATGAATGATGAGCCAGTCATATTGCTGCTATATGTGGATGATTTATTCTTGACTAGAGAAGAAAAGCTCATCACAGATTGCAAGAAGAAGCTTGCTACAGAGTTTGAGATGAAAGACCTAGGCTCGATGCATTATTTCTTAGGTCTTGAAATTTGGCAGAGCCCAAAGAAGATCTTCCTTAACCAAGGGAAGTATACAGTTGAAATACTGAAGAGATTTGACATGTTGAAATGTAAAGCCATAACACACCCATGGAAACAAATTTGAAGCTCTTGGTTGATACTTCGTCAGAGTTGGTTGATGCTACTCTATATAGACAAATTATTGGATCGTTGATGTATCTAACAAATACCCGGCCAGATATATGCTTTGTTGTGAACACCTTAAGTCAGTATCTGGTCGAGCCCAAACATGTTCACCTTGTAGCTACAAAGCATGTGATGAGATACCTTAAGGGTACGTTGGATTATGGTCTCTGTTATACTAGAGATCATGACTTCAAACTGTATGGCTATATTGATTCAGATTGGGCTGGAAGTGCTTTAGACAGGAAGAGCACTTCAAGATGTTGTTTCAGTTTGGGGTTATCCATGACTTCATGGCAAAGCAAGAAGCAATCCAATATTGCTCTCAGCACGGCAGAAGCGGAATACATTGCAGCATGTTCCGCCAGTTGTGAAGCCATATGGATTTGGAAGTTATTGACAGGTCTGTTTGATCTGGAGATGGAAGCCACTGTGATTCTATGTGATAACCAGAGTTGTATAAAGATGACGAAGAACCCAGTGTTCCACAATAAGTTGAAGCACATAGAGATCCGATATCACTACATTCGTGATATGGTGCAGAGGGGAGTTGTAAAGCTCCAATATGTTGGCACAGATGAGCAGGTTGCAGATGTGTTGACCAAGCCTCTGTCTCATGTGAAGTTTGAGTACTTCCGAGACAAGCTTGGTATTGTCCGAAATGACCTCCCTCGAAAGGGGGAGTGATGCTCATGATACTATGGTAACCTGACCAACAGCGGGTAGCTCCATTAGGATTTTATATCCTAGGGGATTGATCATCCCTAGGCAGATCCCGAAGGTCCGGTAAGGACGGTCTATCAAAGTACCTATGCATGTATATGACAACTGTGATCATGGTAGCTCCGTTAGGATTTTATATCCTAGGGAATCTTATGATTCCTAGGCAAATCCCAAAAAGGAGGGTCTGTCAGAATACCACGTGGTAGCTTGTTGGGATTTTATATCCTAGGGAATCTTATGATCCCTAGGCAAATCCCGAAGGTCCGGTAAGGACGGTATGTCAAAGTACCACAAAATGTTGTTGTTGCACCTGCCTCATTTTGTTGCCATATGTTGATAATGTTGTTCCAACCTCGTGT